>JACCIX010000939.1:0-158993 GCA_025506515.1 Flaveria trinervia | reverse complement strand
TCATCAGATGGAGGTATGATGATGACAGAAGAGCCCTCATACTTCTCAGAGTTCAAGGTCAACAAGAAGTCTTTCAGTTCCAAAGCCTGAGCTTCTATGAAGGACTGGATTTAGTCAACATGCCACTTGTCAATCCAAGCAAATCTAGACAAGCTGACAGGCTGGCTCAAAGAATCCAAGACAGGATCCTTGCAGAGTTCTCTCTAAGAAGGAGACTAGGCAATCAGGCAATGTCATCGGTCAACTGGATGCTGAGGTGGACCCTAAGATTAGCTTCATAGGGGAAACCTTGGCTGAAGGCCCAGTGGCAGAACCTGAGACCCTTGTCTCACCATCAACAACTGCTGCAGAGGTCCAAACTCCATCTGAGACACCTGCTGGTGAAGGTGTCTCTCAGCCTCTCTCTGGCCAGAGCATGGAAGCTACACCAAGCAATGAAGGCCAAGCCTCAATCCACCTGAGTCACAAAGGTCTGTTGGTGACAAAGGGAAAAGGATAATGACTCCTGAGTAAATTGAGGAGGAAGAGAGAGAGAGGAAAAGGAGGCTAAGGGGAGAAAGTTCTTCTGGGTCATCAAAATTCATGCAAGCTGCAATCAGGGCTGCCCCCAGACCAAATACTCAAAATGATGAACAAAGGGCAGTCAGGATTAATTATTTACAGACCAGGAACTATGATGTTGATGAAATCATCTCCCTCCCCTTAGAAGAGTTGAATGAACTGGCTGACATGGAAGTGTCAAGAGAGATAAAGGAGAAAGAGGATGCAAGGTTACTTCTCCAATTCAAAGAGGAGAGGAGACAGAAAAGACTTCACAAGCATACTCCCACTCTCTCTCCAGTTCAAGAAAGTCCTGCACAGGAAGATGTGGCTCCACAAGAACCTCAGGTAGATAAAGAAGAGGAAAGAATCAAAATGATAAACTACCTGAGTGCCACAGGTTTCTATCAGGCAATACACTTCTTCCCCTGTCCTATGACTTCATTGAGTTCGAGTACTTAAAGCAACTTGAGCTTGAGTTAGTCAAAGAGAAAAACAACCAAAAGGAAGCTAAGGGAAGAAGCTGCAAAGTCAAGAGCCATCATTCAAAAGAATGCAAAGAAGTCTGCTGACAGACAAAGGATGATGAGCTTCTTGAAGTCATATGGATTCTCCGGAAGGAGACTTGGTCCCATGTCTTTATCTACAATGGATGAGCATATAAGGGTAATCAAGCAGAAGATTAAAAGTGGTGAACTCATTGATTTGCACTCTCTTCCAAGTCAAGTCCCACCTGAAGTGGAGGTCAAGTTGAACAACCAGAGACACCTGAACCAGAACCTCCAGCTGAGCCTCAGCAAACTTCATCTTCTGATCCAAGACAGGGTCAAACTCCCTCTCCTTCTGAACCTGTGAGGGAGGAACACCCAACTAGAAAGACACTGATGATCAACATGGTGCTGCAGACCAGTCTTCTCAGTTAAAGACATTAAAGAGGAAGAAGAAAATGGCCTCTAAACCAAAGACTAAAAAGAAGAAGCCAAAGTCATCTACCTCTACACCTCAGGCTGAATCAGATCAACCTGAGGAAGTGCATGATGAGGCAGCCCAATCAACTCCTATGCAAGTGGCTCCTCTAGCAACCGAGACACCCATCTTATCCTGGACTTACTCTACCAATCCAGAAAGATGGAATGTTATCAGAGATCAAGGTGTTGAGAATGTCTACTCATGGCAAGACATAATCAACTTACCTCTGCATGATCTCTTTGAAATGAGAAGATACTATGAGAGTCTTGATGATCCTGACTATCAAATGAAGAAAGGGATGGTCTTGATTATTCTGAAGACTACAAACATTAAAGATCTTCTAAGTGTTTTGGTAGCATCAGCCTAGGGGGAGTTTGTAAGGATTCCTGAAGTCTGATGCAACCCAAAACTGCCTAAGTGTTTCAGCAACATGCACTAAGTACTGAAGTGAAGAATGCTTCGGAAGATTTACACAAAGCATTAGAAAAATACTCTAAGTGTAATATCTTCCGAAGCCAAGACCAATATCTTCCGAAGCCTAACATGAAGTCTTCCGAAGCTTGAAGAGACAAAGTCTTCCGAAGCTTCAACCTATGAAGACAGATTTCTTCCGAAGACTTTTAGTACACATGCTTTATCTGATGTACTGTTCCATAAAGCACCTTTTCCGCTGCATCTCTGATAAGTCACCAACTTACAAGAGTTGGTGAAAAGGTCCATGCTTTTGGTAACTGTACATTGAGGTCTTGAGTCTGAAACTTTCCACTTTATGTACTTTATCCTTTTTGTAATGTATAAGGATGTGAGCTATGGCATGTCATAGTCACAAGGTCAAAAGGCAGATATGCCTTTTGATCCTACAATTGATTTTGTTAGTGTCTAGTCAATTGTATCCAGCTGGCTTTCATAGTATAGCCGGCTGTAGGTTGTAGTATAAGTATTCCAAGTTCTAGTATCTCTCTTAATGCTTTGTAACACTTGTAAAAGAACTTGAGAAAGCAATATACTGCTCCCTTGAAAACTATACTCTCTTGTTCTGTCTCTTGCTTTACTTGTGTTCTCTGCATCACATTTGATTACCTAGTTCACTGTTTGATTAACGTTTAGTTGATCTTCTCATTGTGTTGTTGTGTTGTAATTGTGTTCAAGCCCTTGAACGATCCTGCAAAAACTACATGGTGAAAAGTACACCCTTGCAGCTAAGAATGAGCTCCTTACTGAAAAGTTAGCTCAATCTAAGGCTGAACATTCACTGACTAAAGTGAAACTTGAAAAGTTTCAAATGTCTTTCAGTCAAGCTGCAAGAGATGCTTGATTCTCAAAAGGATCCAAAGGACATGTCAGGGATTGGGTATAATTCATGTCCTCCACATGACAACTACACTATCATGCCTGAATTTGTCTCACTCACTAAAGAACTTGAAACTAAAACTATGAAACCTAAATCTATAGTAAAACAAGTGACCAATCCTCAAAACAAACCTGATGTTTATATTGAAACCAATGAGGATAAAATCAAGTTAGGTCACCCAATCAAAATCAAAGAGTGTTCAGACAAGACAGTGAGTGTCATGAAACCCTCAAGCCCTGTAAAAGCAATTGTCCCTTTTATAAAATTCATACCCTCTGTTTTACAAGGTAAAAAGAAATATGTGAAGTCAGTGAAACCCATTACTGAGAGCAGTTTTGATAATGAGATCATATCTCCAAAAAAATCAAGCAAATCAGAAAAGGTTTAACTGCAAAAGAAACAAACAGGATCACTGAGTTCAACACATAAACCATTATCAGACCCCCAATCTTCAAGATTAAGGTAGGGAGTTGGGTTTAATATTTGCAAGAAGGAACATGTTGACCAGTTTGAGAAAGAGGTGAGAAATGGGTTGAAGAAATAGAAACAGCCCAGAAAATTAAACAAAGGTAGTGTTGTGAAGCAAACTACAAAAAGGGCTAATTCTGATTCATCCCCTAAAGAAAAGAAAGTGATTCAGCAAAAGAAAATATCAGCTGAGTCACACAAGGCAAAATCTGATTCAAGAAACAAACAAATGTATTGTGACATTTGTGAATTGTTTAATCACAAGACAGATGAATGCTTTTCTAATCAATATTGCTCTATCTGTGATATAAACAATCACTCCACCAAAAACTACTATTTCAACAAGTATTGTTCAATCTGTGACATGAACAATCACAATACATCTGATTGTTACTTCAGTCAGAAGGGTTTGAGCAACACAAGCCCATCTAAAAAACATCCACTGTGACACATTCTGTCAAACCTCATTTACACAATACTCAATCTAGGACATCTAGATCAACAAATGACAGGAATAATTGGAAGGAATTATGGAAGGGTCAAAAAAAACATCTCACAATGAACCATAGAATTGACCTTCCAAAACAAAAACCTACTTTTGATAATGAAAAACGGGCTAAATTTCTACAAAGAAACAAAGACCAATGATTTCACTACTCATCTGAATCTTCAGTAGATGTTGATGAGATGACTCAACCCAGTCATTACCAAAAATCTCCTAGGACACCTCCATCTAAACCACAATTTAGAGGGAAATACCAAGAAGTCACCATCATGAATAGGAATGGAAAACCCAAGACCATCATGGCTTGGGTTCCTTATTCTAATTAGCTCTTTTTGCTTGCAGGTTCATCCACACAGGTCCAATAGCTTATGGTACGTGGACAGTGGATGCTCCCGACACATGATTGGAGATCGTTCCCTCCTTCATGACTTCAAGCATGTACAAGGAACTACTATGGCATTTGGTGGAGATTCACAGGGTGGTAGAATTACAGGTGAAGGATCTGTAACAAACGGGATGCTGAGCTTTGATAGAGTAAAATACTATGAACAACTAAATTTCAATCTGCTAAGCGTGTGTCAGATCTGCGACAAGAAATATTCCATTCACTTTACAGACACTCATTGTTACATTCTGAAACTTGGATTTCAGATCCCTGAGGAATGGGTTGTCTTAAAGACCCCAAGGAAGAACAATACATATGTCTTAAACCTGTGTTCTGCATCACCTAAAGAAGAAACATGTCTTTTTCAAAAGCATCATTTGATGAGTCACAGCTTTGGCATAAACGTTTGGGGCTCACAAACTTTAAAAACATGAACAAGTTGGTCAAAGGAAACCATGTCATTGGTCTTCCTCAAAAAGAGTTTCATTTTATTAATCACTGTTCAACGTGCCTTAAAGGAAAACAACACAAATCGTCTCACAAAACCAAGCTAGTGAACACTAACAATACTCCATTGAAGTTACTTCACATGGGTCTATTTGGACCAACTCATGTAATGAGTATTGGAAAGAAACAATATTGTTTAGTGATCATTGATGACTTTTCACTATTCACATGGGTTTTCTTCTTACTTCATAAAAATGAGGCATCCCAAGTCATACAAGAATTTATCATTAAAATGAAAATCAACTCGATCTTAAGGTCAAAATAATAAGAAGTGATGATGGTACTGAATTCAAAAATGAAAGTATGAGTTCTTTTTGTGCAATCAAAGGCATTGCTTATCAATTCAGTGTAGCTAGAACTCCTCAATAAAATGGGATAGCTGAAAGGAGAATAAAACACTGATTGAAGCAGCAATAACGATGCTAGCCAATGCTAAACTACCAATCACCTTCTGGGCAGAGGCGGTTAATACATCGTGCTTTGTACAAAATCGAACTCTACTTGTCAAAGAAAACAACATGACTCCTTATGAACTGCTCTTTTATAGAAAACCATTCATTGGATTTCTTAAATCATTTGGTAGTCCTGTCTTAATATTAAACACCCGAGACTATCTGGGAAAGTTTTCATCCAAGTCTGATGAAGGATTCTTTGTAGGTTATTCTTCTGTTTCAAAGGCTTACAGAGTGTTTAATCCTAGATTAAACGTTATTGATGAATCAACAAATGTTCAATTCAAGGAACATTCGTTTCCCAAATCCACAAATGGTCCCAACTGGTTGTTTGATATTGACATGTTTACAAAATTATTTGATCAATTTCACTTGTCTGATGCAGGAAATATACATTCAAGTGATACTTTGTCAGTTGTAGAAAGAAGAGATAAGTTTCCATTGATTCCTCTGACATTTGATGAATGGATGAATGAAGATGTTCTTCTTCAAGCTGACCCCATCAGACAACTATCACAAAACCTTAGTGTTTCTTCTGAAGGAGGTCCAAGCATGGTACCATCCCACTTAGATGATTTGTCAAATGAGATTAGAAATCAAAAACGGGCTACTTCTCCAGTTGAAACACAAAGGACATCAAATGATGTAAGCAATCACAGTGCTGCTGAAGCTGTAGCAGGAACTGAAACAGAGTCTGACAATCTTCATAATTCAACAACAGTACCAGATTAATGTGCCTTTGACCATAATAAACTGAATGTCTCCAATCTTGATGTAACAATTGCCGGTGATTCCATTCCAACCACAAGAATACACAAGAATCATGCAGTTGAAACCATTATTGGTGATCTTAATGAGAGGGTGACAAGAAGCAAATCCAGTATTGCAAACATTTGTTTTTTCTCATGCTTTCTGTGTCAAACAGTACCCAAGAACATCAAAGAGGCACTTTAAGACAATAGCTGGATTGAAGCAATGCAGGAAGAATTGCTCCAATTCAAGAAGCAAGAAGTATGGCAAATGGTAGATCTTCCCGAAGGACAATACCCTATCGGTACCAGATGGCTGTACAGGAATAAGATTGATGATAGAGGGATCGCCATCAGAAACAAAGCAAGACTAGTGGCACAGGGATACACTCAAGAAGAAGGAATCGACTATGACGAAGTGTTTTCTCCTGTTGCCAGACTAGAAGCAATCAGAATCTTTCTAGCATATTCTGCATCCATGAAATTTACTGTTTATCAAATGGATGTAAAGTGTGCCTTCCTGTATGGAAAGATTGCCGAGGAGTTCTATGTGAGTCAACCACATGGCTTTGAAGATCCAGATTTCCCTCATAGAGTTTACAAGCTTGACAAAGCTCTGTATGGTCTTCATCAAGCCCCAAGAAAGTGGTATGAGACTCTATCATCCTCTCTTCTTGAACATGGATATAAAAGAGGAAATATTGATCAGACTCTCTTTAGAAGAACAAGAGGAAAAGATATGCTGTTAGTCCAGATCTATGTGGATGACATTATATTTGGCTCTATAAACAAGCAACTCTGCAAAGAATTTAAAGACCTTATGCACTCAAAATTTCAAATGAGTGCTATGGGGGAACTCACCTTCTTTCTAGGGGTGCAAGTCCAACAGACAGCAGATGGAATCTTCATCAATCAATCTAAATATGTGGAAACCATGTTGAAGAAATTCCACTTTGCTGACTGTCAGTCTATCAGAACTCCTGTGGATATTAAAGTAAAGATTGGACCTGATCCTGAAGGCAAACCAGTGGATCAGACTCACTATCGATCAATGATTGGTTCACTTATGTATCTAACAGCCAGTAGGCCTGACATTATGTTTGGTGTTTGTGTGTGTGCCAGATATCAAGCTGATCCAAAAGAATCACATGTGAATGCAGTGAAGAGGATATTCAGATATCTGATGGGCAAACCAGCTCTGGGTTATGATATCCAAAGGAAGGAGAATTTAATCTCTATGCCTTCACAGATAGTGATTATGGAGGATGCAACTTCAATAGAAAATCCACCTCTGGCGGTTGTCAATTTCTTGGTCCCAGACTAGTATCTTGGCAATGTAAGAAGCAGACAAATGTATCTGTGTCCATAGCAGAAGCTGAGTATATTGCAGCATCAGCTTGTTGCTCTCAAGTACTCTAGATTCAAAACCAGATGCTTGATTATGATTTTAACTTCTTGCACATGCCAATTTACATTGACAACACAACAGCTGTTTTCATAACTAATAATCCGGTTCAGCACTCAAAAACTAAACATATTGAAATTAGATATTACTTTTTGAGAGATTGTGCTGAAAAAGGATTAATCAAATTGATTCAAGTACCAACTGAAAATCAATTAGCTGATTTATTTACCAAGGCATTTGAACCCAGTAGGTTTGAATTCCTGGTTCAGTCAATTGGCATGATTAACCTTGAGTAAAACCATGAAAAACATCAAAAACATTAAAAACATGAGAAAACCACAAAAAGAAATCAATTTTGATAAAGAAAGGAATCTTGGGAAATGATATAATTACAGTCATTATATCATTCACTGTGCTTAATTTCAACGAATTGCAAGACTGTCATGACTTACCAGATATGTTGGTAGGCTCAACTTGGAAGAGAAGATACATGTAGTGATGAATTAAAATCTTAATTAATAGTGAAACATTCATCACATAGTACAGGTATGTATTGGCTTATCTGAATGCATGTGTGTGTAGTAACCTAAACACACCAGGTAATGTTACTTTATGAATCTCTTTCACCTACATTAGTTTCATCTTTGTTTTGCTGAGCAAAGACCTGATGAAACAAGCACATAATGCAGATGTAATGATCCAAAAGATTCCCAATGAGGAAAACATCCAAATTGGATGAATCTACAAAAGAATCCCATCATGGATCACCTTCCAAGTGAATGAACAAAAGAATCCTCTCATGGATCACCTTCCAAAGTGAAATGAAATGAATCCCAATGAGGATCATCATGAGAAGGATCAAAGTAAAAGAATTCCAATGAGGATTAGTGAAAATGAGTTCTCATAACTTAAGTAACCTGGTAAGAAAAGTTGTGAAAAAGTTCTACCATGAATTGTATAAGGATGGTTGATCATTCCATGCTTGTGTGTGTGGTACACATTGAATAATTAAATCAACCAAAAACATGATAAAAATCATTTGCATCAAAATATCAACCTGGTATGAGTTTGAGATGACAAACATACCTTCAATCATCAAGTTCGTAAACATGTCCATTTAATCATAAAGGATGCACATGTGTAATGTAAGACTGATATGATCCCAACAAAAGATATAATTCTCTTCATTACTAATAATCATAATAAAATTCAAAAAAAATTTTATCGTTAAAGTTTCTATCCAAATATGGATATAAACTTTAGGGGGAATAATTAAAATTTTTGAGTAAGTCCATATTTTTGTTTACTAGCTTAACTTACTTTCAAAACAGAACAAAAGAATCATGGTGTTGTTGCAAAAAGTTATACCATTGTATCTCAGCTTATGCAGATTCTTGGAAGCATGAAAAGTCCAAAATCAGTCAAAATTGGGAAACTTGTATCATTTGTGACATACAAGTCAATCCAAGCAAGAATTGACAATTTTAACAGTCAACTTCATAAGAAAAATCAATCAAGGACAAGACTTCATAATATGAAAAATCAATTCAGTCATATTAACTTATGATTAAGTTCAAAAGTTAATGCAGGTAAGTGCATTGGTTAATGCGGGTGAAGGTAACCCATGCTTATAACCAATGCGGGTAGCTTTATATTTCAAGTGAACTAATGCGGACAATGATTTTACTCTACCGCATTAGTGTGTTACAAGTATACATAAAATTTTGAAGTGTTAAAACCTATGCGGAACAAAAGTTGTTCTACCGCATTTGTCAATGCGGATAAAATAATTTTCAAGTGTTCAACCGCATTAGTCAATGCGGATAAACTTTTAAGTGTTCAACCACATTTGTCAAATACGGATGAAATTTACACTTCCGCATTTGTTTTACTCATCCGTATTTGTGGATACACATCTTCAATGCTCATGTATGATCAAGCAGAAATAATTAAGTGATCAATCTCTTGTCAATGAATGATGATAAAGTAAATGTGGATTTTATTCTATCGCATTTGCTATAGTTAACAAATGCTAACAGTCAGATCTTCTGCATTTGCTACATTGAGCAAATGCTGACAAATTTTATTCAACCGCATTTGCTACAGTAAGCAATGCTGATTAAGTTTTGTCAACCGCATTTGTTATAGTGAATAAATGCTGATGAACTTTGTTCTTCCGCATTAGCAACAGTGAACAAATGCGGATAAAAGAAAACAGAAGTAACAAAACTTCTGCATTTACAACAGTGAACAAATGCGGGTAGTCAAAGTCTGAATTTGTGTCTTCCGCATTTGCTACAGTTAACAAATGCGGATGATCAAAAGTCAAAAATTTACACTTCTGCATTTGTTACAGTGGTGACTGCATTTGCTCTTAAACTTATAAAATCTTTTAGAATGCATTATTTGACTATTTAAAGGAATTTAAACGGGTCATTTAATACTTTTCAAATTTGAGAGACTTCATAGTGAGATGAGCGCAAATACACAGTACACCCACTTCGATCATCTTCATCATAAAAAACCAAATATTTTTGTGTGATTCTACTCAACCTGTTCTTGTTATCGATTCTGAAACTACAGTTGCATCAAAAACAAGGTGAAATTTCCAAAAATTTCATCAAGACCCAACTTTCGGACTGTTAAACCTAAATCAAACAAAGAACCAAATGATAATGAAGGACACAAAAATTCGATTTATTGATGCAATATAATACACCTTTTCGACTTCAATAAACATACAAACTAATAGAAATTTTACTCATCATGTAAACCTTTATAGTCATGTTTGGTGCAAGAATAGAGCATGATGAAAAATGAAAAATGTAACAAATCAATGAATTAACATCTAATAAATGGTTCAAACATAGAAACTGTGATTGTTGAATAACAAATTCACCATTTGATGTGACAACAATGATACAGTAATGTCAAAAGTTCATCTTTGACCATTTAATGTCAAACTGATAAACGATACTCATGAGTTCTCATTAAAACTGACACCCATGTCTTTTATGTAGATTATATGGCAAATCTTTCATGGAGAAAGCTCCATAATGTTAGTGGTTGTTTAAATCCTTATGTGCCGGAAGCTGAGGGACTCAGAGATATCATCAGATTCATCTCTACAACAAGGGTAGCTTATGCTATCACTGTTAGACCCACTATCTATGAGAACCTCATTAGGTCTTTCTAGAATTCAACTGAGGTATTTGAAGCAGATGGTGTTAGAACTCTATCTGGAAGAATTGACAATGATCACACTCTGAGCATCACTGAAGATTCTGTTAGAAGATGCTTTCATTTTGGTGATGATGCTAATGCACCTCTAGAGCTGGATGATGATGAAATAACCACATTCTTTGCTGAGATTGGTTATGAAGGAGGATTTGAAGTTAAACAAATTGTTAAAGGATCAGTTGATCTGCCTTGGAGATTTCTAATCCATATGTTTCAGCACTGCTTATCCAAGAGAAAAATAGGATGGAATGATATTCCAATCACCACTTCCTCAACAATCTGTGCTCTCTGTACAAATAGGCCATTCAATATGTCTACCTATGTTTTTAATGGCCTGATTTCAAACATACAAGAGGGGAGAAGATACAAGTTCTTGATGTATCCAAGATTCATCCAGTGCATTATAAATGAAGCATTTCCAGATATTGCTACTAAGGGACCAGTGCTTGATATTCCTTATTGTGATGCAAAATCATACAAGTACATTAAGAAGAGGGACCCTAGAAACTTTTACAGTGGAGCTCACTCACCTCTTTTTCCTTGGATGATTCAACAGATAAATCAAGGACAAGCACAGGCTGCTGATGAGCAAGCTGCACAACCAACACCACAACCATCACCACAACCATCACCAAACTAACACCATAACCATCACCACAACCAGCACCACAACCATCACCACAACCAATACCAAAACCATCACCACAACCATCACCACAACCAACACCAAAACCATCACCACAACCAACCCCACAACCATCATCACAACCAATACCACAACATCACCACAACCACACACAACCAACACCACACAACCATCACCACAACCAATACCACAACCATCACCACAACCATCACCACAACCAACACCACAACCAACACCACAAACAACCCCACAACCATCACAAATATCACCACTTCATCAATCACCAATATCACCACCTCATCACTCACCAACATCACCGCACCAACCATTGCCCACCCATGATAACCCAACTGAATTTGGAGACTTAACTAGCACTTCTAAAGCATCCAAATCATCTTCAGATGAGGAGGATCAACATGCTCAAATGCCTATAAAGAGAGCAAGTTCTAAGATTGCTCCCTTAGAAAACTTTGTTGAATCTAATATAAACATGCCTGATGAAAAGGATGAGTTGATATCTGAGCTCCTACAAAAGGTGGAAAGGATGGAAAGAATACTAAATAGGAGAGCTAGAATCATTGATGACAGGATTCTAGAGCTTGATGAAAAGGAGCATGAATTAAAAGAACTAAAAGAAAAATATGAAGCTGAAAAGAAAGAGAAAGGTAAATAAATTGACTACTTGAAAGCTGCCCTGAACCATTCTAGAGAAAAAGTGAATGGCCATCTTGATACTCTTACCATTCAGACTATAGCTATAGAAGAGCAAGAGAACATCATTGAAGAACAAGCTGAAATCATCTCCAATCTCCAAAGTCAAGTTGAAACTCAAACTAAAAGGATCTCTGAACTTGAATTGTTAATTAAAATTCATAGAAATGCTGTGACTGGAGAAAACAAAAATGATGAAGAAAAAGTTATTGATGATGAGAAACTATTTTCCTCTGAGAATGATGAACAAGGAGAAGATGAAAGCCAAACAAAGAATGAGGAACAAATCTTAGAAATGGTGGTTTATTCTGGGCAATCAGAGGCTACTCAAACTAAGAAAGATGAATTTGAAGAATTAATCAGTGCTATGGATAGCTTTACTTCTGAGAATTCATAATAGATGAAGATTTTTGGGATTTTGTTGTAGACCAAAGGACCAACTCTGAACTTATTGTAGTCATTCCTCAATCTCTAGTTCCTTTGGAGAAAGAGTTAAGTATGCAGATTGTACCTGCTGTGTCACTGTCTGAGGAACAAAAAGAAATGATAAGAGAATTGTGTGAAAAAGAAAAGGAAAAGAATGAAAAAGAAAACAGAAGAAAAGGATGATTATCAAGAAAACATACAAAAAGAGGCTGAAAAATTGCCTGAGGAGATTGAACAAGCAGAATCCTCTTCTGGTCGTCCACTTCAAACATACTCCAGAAAGAGGAAATATCTAGCTGAAAAGGCTAAGGGCAAAAGACCAATGGTTAAAGAAGAAAGTGTGAAGAAAAATAAGAAAGATGACCCCAGAAGCTTGGCTGCTATAGCTGAATTCTTAAAGAACATGAGCAGGTTGAAGCTCAGCTAAAGAAACAAGCTGCTATTATTGATTTGGAAGAAGGAGAGATAGCTGGAGGGTATGATGCTGAAAAGGATGTTCATATGGACAGTCCTATGAAAACTGAACAAGTAGTGGAAGAAATGGTGTCAAAGGCCCAAACTGATGACCTGATGATAAAAGCAATGTTTTTGATCAATCACGGGTATGATCTAGATGTAGTCTTTGGTATGACATATGAAGGAATGAAGGAAGAAGAAGAAAAGGTGAATAAGCTACTGGATCCAAACTTAGAAAACGTGTATGAAAAATCAGTCACCAAAGAGGTTCCTATGGCAAAAGTGTCTGCTATGAAGAAATCAACCACAACTGAGTATGAAAGATCATTTTCAAGAAAGGTTCCTTTGCCTAAACTATCAACCATGAAGAAATCAACCTAACTCCTGATCCATTATTTCCTGATCCTTATAGCATGTCAGATAAGGAAATGAAGGATTATCTTTCAAGTCAAGGATTCAAAAAAGGAAGATTAGGAATATGAAAACAAACTCATTAAGGGCTGCTACTCTCCAAATGAGTAATGAAAAGAAAGATATGCTCAAGCGGTTAGAAGAAGAAATCCTAAACAAGAAGCCAAGATCTACAGTAACTGCTCAAGACATGATGCTAAACCAGAAAGATCAAGAATTGTTGGCTTTTGTAGTTCAT
Source organism: Flaveria trinervia (assembly GCA_025506515.1). NCBI lineage: Eukaryota > Viridiplantae > Streptophyta > Magnoliopsida > Asterales > Asteraceae > Flaveria > Flaveria trinervia. The sequence continues at coordinate 145,534 of JACCIX010000939.1, read as the reverse complement.
AAATACCCAAAATGGTTTGCAGAACCCTCTCAATTAAAACTACAAGAAGGATTAACAACTGTTGAGTTAATCAGAGGGGTGTCTACTCCAAAGGAAAAGTTGATCAGAAAATAATTGCTTGGAAGTATGACAGCATGTGGAATATGTTTTTGGTGAAAAAGATCTTCGGGCTGGTCCAATTCTTTATAGAGTACTCAGCTCTTGTAAATGCCTTGGAGATCATGACTTAAAAGAACTAGCTCAACTGGAACTGATCAATCACTCAGCTATGTTCAGGGGATATGAATTTGAAAACATACTCAAAATGTTTAGAAGGACTGACAATTTCAATTTATTAAAGATAATATGCATGAGAAAAGATAAGTCATTTATTAATCCCTTGAGAAGAAGAAGACAAAGCAAGCAGAAGAAGTTGTGTTTCCTGAGTTGAAGGTGAAACCAACAGAATCTTTGAAGAGAAAAATAGTGTCTGGTACTCATTCCTCCACACCCATCTCAAATGTGTACTATGATGAAAAAACTTATGAGATGGTGATTGAAAGAAAATGGGGAGGAAAGGAGGGTGCTGAAATAAGGCTGTTTAGTGGATATGAAGTAAGGTTGCTTGATGAATCCTACATTCACTATATCTACACCAGACACTTCAGGGAAATAAACAATAAACTGGGTGAACAAGATATGCACTTCTTCCTAAAGTGCATCAAGTTGCTAAAATTGGCTTATGATCGTATCAATACCAAAAGAGACAAAAGAAAGAAAAAGAAGACACCATTACAACTTGGGAACATTGTCAAACATGAGCTAGATGTGGGTGGAAGCTTACTGATTCACAGAGATGGTCTCTCTACTATTTTATTTGGGAACCTATTTCACTGAAGAAGTTACCAATAGAAGCCATCTACAATATGAGCAAAATGAAGATACATGTGCTGAGTAGGGACAGAATGTCAGAAGCAACAGATTTGTCAACATAATTAAAGCTATTCTGGATCCAACTAAAGCTGCATTTTTACTACCTCCACAAGACCCAACAGAATCCTCACAACATCAATCATGTAACACTCAGTTATTTTAAAGTCAAGGAAAGAGTGAATAAAGTGAAAGAAAGGAAGGAAAGAAATAAAACCCAAGTCTAGGGGTAAAAAGTGTCCAAAAGGACAAAATGTTTGAAAAGTGGGTGTAAAAGGTGGCATGGCCGCCCATCACCCTCTCTACATCCAAATCTTTTGGATTTTTAGAGAGAGAAAGGAAGAGAGCAGAAACATTCTCGGCTTTGAAGGAAGAACAAGAAAGAATTCGAATTCAAGGTAAGAATTCATACTTTTATGGTGTTCTTCTAGTCTTATCCTCGGGTTTATGCTTATGTGTGTTTGTATGTGTTCGGGTATGTTTTTAGTGGGTTTCTAGGAGGTTGAATTCAATTTGCAAACGAGTTTGGAAGAAGCCATACTCAAGAGCTGCAAAGGTGAGTTCTAGGACCCCTCTTTTACTGGTTTTGAACTGATTTTGGGGCTGGAGATGCATGAATGTATTTTTATTTAACTGGGTTTCGAACCCGTATGCTTGAATGTGTGTATGATGATGTTATGATGTGATGTGTGACTATGTTCATGCTTGATGATGTATGATTGTGTTTCTAAGGCTTAGAGGGTAAGATTTAAGCTTAGAACATGATGAATGGTGCATGAGAATTGAGTATGATGTTTTAGACCCACTTGATAAGTTTTTAAATCTACCTAAGTGTTGGGAAGTAAATACGAATGAAAAAGGGTTAGTGCGGATGAACATTAACCAATGGGTAAGTTAATGCGGATGAAGTCAGTGCGGATGAGGTCAATGCGGATGAGCATTGACTAAGTGCAGGAAATGCAGATATGCATTTGACTAAGTATGGAAATGCGGATGAGCATTGACTAAGTGCAAGAAATGCGGATGAGCATTTGACTAAGTATGGAAATGCGGATGAGCATTGACTAAGTGCAGGAAATGTGGATGAGCATTTGACTAAGTATCGAAATGCGGATGAGCAAAGTAAGTCAATGCGGATGAAGTAAGTCAATGCGGATGAAGAGTTGATGCGGATGAAGGAAACCAAATGCAGATGAGTTAGGCAAATGCGGATGACAAATGCAGATGAACTATAACCAATGCGGATGAACTGTAGGAAATGCGGATGACTATAGGAAATGTGGATGAACATTTAGAAAAATTCTGACTTTTTGGGGAAAAAGAGGTAATGTAGGCTTTGACCTAGGAGATTCCTGCGGGTTATGTAAGTTGAATTTTGAGGTCATAAATGGTATGATGGGCCTGTAATGTTATGTGCTTGATGTTTATGCATGATGATGATGATGATGTTGCATGGTTATGCATGATGTATGTTATGTATGTATGATGCCCTGCATGATGATGTATGAATGATATGTTTAAGTTCCTTGTGATGATGTATGATTATCTTTCCTATGACTTTACGTGTTATGATAATGAATGAACGAAGTATTATGTAACGTAAAGTGAAAGATAATGAAAGAGGAACATGATGATGAATGCATGCATTAATGAATGAATGAATGTAAGAAAGGCTTGCAAGCAAATGTATGGAGGTGCACGCCCATTGTATGTTAGCTCAACTGTGTGCGGGTTAGCTACCCCAAAGGATGCACATTGGGGTCCTTTTTTGTGATTGACCATATGGATGAACCATTGATGCGTGTCTTAGGTACTGTGACCATTTGGTGCTGGGCACCACCGATGAAGGTCTTTTATAGGCTTAGGTCCAGTATCATGAGCATGAAGGGCATAGCATATGACAATGGTATACCTGAACTTTACCTTAGGTACTGTGACCACTGGTGCTGGGCACCACCAATGAAGGTCTTTTATAGGCTTAGGTATAGTATCACGAGCATGAAGGGTAAAGTTCATGGTGATGATGAAAGAAATGAATGAATGATAGTATGAAGGAAAGAATGACAAAGATAATAATGATATTATTTGTATGTATGTACGATTTATGATCACAAACGAATGTAAAGTATAATGTGATTTTAAGAGAAAGGATGGTTTTATGAAAGAAAAGTAAGTTTTATTATAAAACTTGAACTCACTCAGTAACGCTGACTTTTATGTGTTTCCAATTGGCAGGTAATGTTGCTGAGGATGGCACGAGGCAGCTGCCCAGCTCTTTTGGATGGCATCCATTTATTCAAAGCTTTTGTGATATAATACAACAAATGTAATTTTGTAACCGACGGACGATGCATTATTTTGAAAAAGTTTTTATGATGAAATGAAATGCCATTTTTTTATGTTTCCGATGCGAATGTTTATGTAAAATAACTATAAATGTATGTTTTATGTGCAATGATTGACCAGCTGTAAGCATTCCGGAAACGAGGCCTTACAAATCACCTCCCAAACATTGAAGAACATAGGCTGTATAATCCTTAGGGGGAGTATTATTGCACCCTGAAAGGATCATACATGCCAATTCAATGGGTGATTTGATGATTGCTTTGCTAGAATCCCACAAGTCCAAGAAGAAATGCGGATGAAGATTCTGCTCAAGAAACCAAGTATAGTCTTCTGCATTTGTCAGTGCGGAAGACATAAAACAAATATGGACAAGTATTTGTTCTTCCACATTGACAAATGCAGAAGACCAAGTATTAATGCAGACAAGACTTTGCTCATCCGCATTTGACAAATGCAGATGACCGAACAAATGCGCATAAGTATTTGTTCTTCTGCATTAGCCAATGCAGATGACCAACATACTAATGCGGATGATCAAGTGAAGAAATGCTGATCAAGTCAACTCATCTGCATTTGCCAATGCGGATGAACAAGCAAAGATGCGGATCAAGACTTAGACTAGTTCTGATGTAATAGGTCAAGGGTAGTTTAGTCATTTTGTAAAAGGCATCTTGTCTGCCTATAAATAGAATAGATAACCTCGTACATGAGGTGACGACTAATAGACATAGAGAATTTTTGTTGTCATTTATTCTCTATAATCAATCAACTTTCATATATATAATACAAAAGCATTTATGAGTATAATTCTTGCATTGAATGTTCTTTGATTGTTTGTTTCCGCCATTCAATCATTGACTTGATTACCGTATTCGATTCTCAGTAAGAATCTCGATCTTACTTACCCAGTCATAGACTATGTACATTGGTTTCAATAGGTTTGGTATACACTATTGTAGAGGATATGTATAAAGGCTGAAGCAACCAAAGTCTTTCTACATGTATGCTGCACAAGTACTGAAGAAGAATGCTTCGGAAGTGTCACACATGCAACAGAAATATTCTAAATGTGAAATCTTCCGAAGCCAAGACCAATATCTTTCGAAGCCAAAGATGAAGTCTTCCGAAGCTCCACAGTTGAAGACAGATTTCTTCCGAAGACTTTTAACAACATGCTTTATCTGATGTACTTTTCCATAAAGCTGGACCTCTTTCCGCTGCAACTCTATAAAGTCACCAACTTACATGAGTTGGTGAAAAGGTCCATGCTTTTGGTAACTATACATTAAGGTCTTGAGTCTGTAAACTTTCTACTTCATGTACTTTATTCTTTTTGTAATAGATAAGGATGTGAGCTATGGCATGTCATAGTCACAAAATCAAAAAGGCAATCTTCCTTTTTGACTCTACAATTGATTTTGTTTTGAGTCTAGTAAATTATATCCAGCTGGCTTTCATAGTATGGCCGACTATAGGATATAGTATAAGTATCTCATGTTCTTGTAACTTTATTGATATGCTTTGTAACACTTGTAATAGAACATTGAGAAAGCAATATACTGCAATCTTGAAAACCATCTCCCTTTGTATCATGCTCTTGTATTCTGTCTCTTAATTACTTGTGTTCTTAGTGTCTTTACTTGTGGTTAATCCAGTTCACTGTTTGATTAAGTTTAGTTACTCTCCTCTTTGTGTTGTTGTGTTGTATTTGACCACCCTTTAACGGTCCTGCATTTGGTATCAGAGCATTTAGGCTCTTGATATAAGATCTCACCATCTTAAGATCCCTCACTCACACAAATACAAAACTTTTCAAATGGCAGCCATTTCCAAAACTGATATGGAAACTCGAACCATGAACAAGTCCCCACTGATCACTCTTGATGACTTTGACACCTGGTGTATGAGAATGGAAGGTTTCATCAGGTCTCTAGACTCAAGAATGTGGGAGTCTGTTGAGAATGGACCATACATACCAAGAACCCCTTCTGCTACTGGTGGTGGTATGATCCCTAAGGCTGTGGCAAATTACTCTGATGAAGACAGGAAAAGAGTAGAGATTGATAGAAAAGCCATGATAGCCCTTCAGACTGCTCTTCCAAACTATGTATACAGAGGTTTCAAGAAATGCAAAATAGCTAAACAGCTGTGGGATGTATTGAAACTGATGTATAAGGGTTCCTCTGAAGCTAAGGAGAACAAGAAGGATCTCCTGAAGCAGCAGTTTGAAAACTTCACCTTTAAAGCCGATGAAACCATGACTCAGCAATACTTTAGGTATATTGAGATTGTGGATACCCTTGTGGATGGAGGAGTTCCTCTTGAAATAGGGACATTGTAAGGAAGTTCATGTCCTCATTTCCTAGGCAGTGGACACACTACTGTGTGGTGATCAAGAGGATTGAGAATATCAAAACTTTCACTCTGACAAAGTTATATGTGATTCTTAGTGGCTACCAGATGGAGATGAACATGCAAGGTTCATCTGGCAACTCCAACAATCAAATGGGTTTAGCCCTGCATGTGGTTGAAGGCGATATCATAGAACCCCAAAATCATCTCGTATGCTACCCTAACAACACACCTAAGGGCCCTTTCATCACCTTCCTAGAGACACCAAGGGAGAACTACACTCAAGGAAGCCCATTCCAAGAGACAAGTTCTTCTCAAGCCTTTGTGTCTTCTGATTAAAGTTATTGCAGCTTTCTGTTCACCCTTGAAGACCTGGACTGTATCCATCCAGATGATCTGGAGTACATGGAGATACTCCAGCAGATGGCTCTTCTCACTCACAGAGCCAAGAAGTTCTACAAGCAGACTGGAAGGAAGTTTCCAAGCAATGCAACCAGTGGAAAGTTTGGCCTGGACAAAGGCAAAGGCAAGTGTTACAACTGTAACTTGATGGGCCACTTTTCTAGGTACTGTAAGGCACCTAAAGCAAATGGTGGCCAAACATAGTCCAGACCCAAATACACTGACAAAGCTCTCCAGAATGAGAAGCCAAAGCAGCAGGCTACTGTTGCTGTTGAAGATGGAGGCTTTGACTAGCACTTTCAGGTGGAAGATGCTTCTCCAAACCAAGCACTGATGGCAGATCATGATGAAGCCAAGGTATTGGAACATCTCTGTACCCCTGAATGCATTGCTAAAGTTAATAGATACAAGTCCTATAACTTGGAGATGAGATCTGATCTTGAGTCCTTAAACATTTTAAAAGCTAATTTTAGAGAGTCTGAAAATGATTATAAATGAAGATAGAGGACTTAGAGAAAACAATTCAGTTCTAAAACATGAGCATCCAGATTTTAGGACTCAAATCAAGGATCTCATAACCAAGCTGACTGAGTGCCAGGCTAAGCTTGTGATCAGCAAAGCCAGGGCAGACAATTGTGTTCTTGAAGAAGAGACCTTCAAGAACATGATATCCTCATCCTTGCATAACAAAGTGTGCTTTCAAAACAAGCAAGGACTAGGATCAAATGAGATAGCTCCTCCACACACAATCTTGTTTGTAACATCACCTAGGTATGGAACTTATGATGATGGGCTTGCTCTCATAGATCCTTTGAGTGAAGAGGATGAAGAAGTGATAGTGAAGAATTCCTTTGAGAAGAGTGAAGAGAAGGATTCTAAGAAGGGCCACTATCCTTCTGAGGAGAAGAAAAGGACTATGATGACCAAGTCAATGAGGAAGAACTTGATCATAAAGAACAAAAGAAAAGCTAGAAAGGCTTGAGAGATCAAGGCTACTTTTGACTCCAAGTAGAAACAAGTTTTTATCTTTGCAGGGTTTGAAGTGGTAAAGACTGAAAACATCAACCTCAACTCTTCTACTAAGAGTTCTGGTTCATGTTCAAATCATCTCAGTACCCTGAAGAAGACTGATTTGCTATGTACCACTGCTACACAGCCTGGACCATCAAACTTCAAAAAAAGTCCTCAGCCCAAAAGGATTGTCTCAGCATCTGCAAATATGAGGGTGGAGAAGGGATGTGACCAAAGTCAGTCTTGCTCTCAGAAGGCTCTTGGGAAGAAGAAAATGGAGTGTGATATGTGTGAGAGTACTGCTCATCTTGCTAAGGATTGTCCATACAATCCTAAGGGTACTCTTCACATGATCAAACTAAAGACTTTCAAGAGTTCTAAGAAGATTCAATCTTCGGAAGGAAAATCGGTTTCCTTTGGAAGCTCCAAAACCAAGAAGAAGGCATGTGGAAAATTGCCTTCAGAAGAAAAGTTGGTCTCGGAAGGAAGGAATACTTCTGAAGCATTGAAGTCTACTACAGTGTTTGCAGAATCTTCCAAATGTTCAGTCATCAAAACTTCCGAAGTATCAAAAGCTTCCGAAGTGTTAAAGGTCAAGTCCAACCTTCCAAAGGTGGTGTGGAAGTCTAAGAAAGACCAAGTGACTGAGAATTTTCCATCAACAACAGCTCAAGATCCTCCTAGCACAAAATAGGATCTATTATTGTTGCATTACCTTCTGTTTCTCTTAATGAGCCCAAGACAAGTAAGGCTTGGAATTCCAAATATAACTAATCATTTTCTTTTTGCAGGGACAACTGAAGACAAACAAAAATGTCTGGATTGTTGACAGTTGCTGTTCCTGGCACAGGACAGGCAATAGGTCACTACTCCAGAACTTTGAAAGGATTGATAGAGGGCTAGTTGCCTTTGGAGGAGATGAAGGTGGTTACATTTCTAGAAGGGTCAAGGTCACAAATGGAAAGCTCAGCATTGAAAAGGTAAACTTTGTCAAGGAGCTTGGGTACAATCTTCTGAGTGTATCCTAATTTTGTGATCAGGGTCACAACATGCTCTTTACTGAGCATGAGTGCATTGTTCTCAAGCCCAGGATGGTCATTCGTCATGAGTATATTCTGCTTAGAGCCCCTAGGAAAGGAAACATGTACAAGATGGACTTGGAAGAAACATCTCCCTCTGGAGAAGTTTCATGCTTTCTGTCTAAAGCCAATAGTGATAAGTCTTTCCTATGACATAAAAGAATGTGTCATGTAAACTTTAAAAACATAAATAAACTAAATAAGAATGATTTGGTAACTGGAATGCCAAAAAAATAGTTTACAAGTGATGACCATTGTGTTGCATGCCTGAAAGGGAAGCAACATAAGGTATCTCAGAAGCCTAAGGAAAGAAACTCCATCATTACTCCCCTACACTTGTTACATATGGATCTCTTTGGCCCCACCAGTGTAATGAGTCTAGGAAGGACCTCTTACTACTTAGTGATCACAGATGACTTTACAAGATTCACTTGGGTATTTTTCCTTAGAACTAAGGATAAGACTCCTGAGATTCTGAAGAATTTCATCTTAAAGATTGATAATCAATCTTATCACAAGGTCAATATCATAAGATGTGGTCAGGGAACTGAATTCAAGAACCAAATCCTTGATGCATTTTGTGATGAAAAGAGTATTACCAGACAATACAGTGCTCCCAGGACTCCTTAGCAGAATGGTATTGTTGAGAGGAGAAACAGGACACTGATTGAAGCTACATGAATCATGCTGTCTGACTCCAAGCTACCCATCACCTTGTAGGCAGAGGCAGTCAACACTACCTGCTATGTGTAGAATAGAGTTTTAGTAGTTAAGACTCATGGAAAGACTCCTTATAAACTTTGGCATAAAAGGAAGCCTTTCATTGGTTTTCTCAGGTAATTTTGTTGTCCTTGCACCATCTTGAATATGAAGGATCAAATTGCCAAACTTGCTGAGAAATCAGATGATGGACACTTCATTAGATACTCTTCCCAAGCTAAAGCTTACAGAGTATACAATCTTAGAACTAGAATAGTTGAGGAGTCAGCCAATGTGACTTTCAATGAACACACACCCTGTGTGGCTGGTTCTAGTCCTGATTGGTTCTTTGATCTTGATTTAGTTACCAACTGTTTATAACAAATCTTGTGAGACTATTTCAGGATCTATAGAAAATTTAAATACAGGTGATCCTTATCCAAGATTTGAGCTGACAAGACCTTCAAGTAACACATCTTTAGCTCCAGTTGGGACTACTTCTGCAAATGAGGTTTCTATCAGCACCACAATGAAAAACTAAGCTGATACATCTGGTATGTCTTCAAATTCCAGCTCAGAGGCTCCACAACCAGATAAAGATGCTTCAATTGCAGAAGACAATGATGGTAGTGGTGACAGTGATCAAGACTTTCTTGATGCTGATAACCACTCCATAGATGACAACATCAATGATGTCACACACTCCTTGGATCAAGTCTCTCTTGATAAGAGTGCTGATGTGGTGGGTGAAACATCTATGCCATATCTAAATTTCTCTAATTTAGATCTTTCTTAGCAACTTGCTGTGATCCCTCAGCTAAGGATCCACAAGTCCTACCCCACCACAAACAACATTAGAGATGTTGTCTAGGGGTAAGAACAAGAGGACAAACCCATAAAGCAAATGTTTGTCTTCACTCTTGTTTCTTATCCTAGATGGAGCCAAAGAAAGTTGATGAGTCTCTGAAGGATGGAAGTTATGTTGAAGCTATGCAAGAGGAGCTACTTTAATTCAAAAGACAGAAAGTTTGAAACCTTTGTCCTCTTCCTCATGGGAAGACTACCATTGGAACCAAATGGGTGTTTAGGAATAAGAAGGATAATAGAGAATTCATCATCAAGAACAAAGCTAGACTAGTTGTTCAAGGATATACACAAGAAGAAGGAGTTAACTACAAAGATGTCTTTGCTCCCATAGCAAGACTGGAAGCTGTTAGGATATTCATGGCATTTGCTGGATCTAAGAACTTCAAGGTCTTTCAACTTGATGTAAAGTGTGCTTTTCTTTATGGAGTGATTGATGAAGAGGTGTATGTCAAACAGCCACCTGGTTTTGTAGATCCTGATCATCCTGATAATGTCTACAAGCTTGACAAAGCTCTTAATGGGCTGCATCAGGCACCCAGGAAGTGGTATGAGACACTATCTCAGTATCTTTGTAAGCATGGATACATGAGAGGTATTATAGATGGAACTATCTTCATCGAAGGACAGGGAAATGACATATTGCTAGTTCAAGTATATGTGGATGACATCATCTTTGGTTCAACTAATCCAAAGCTCTGCAAAGACTTTCAGAAGCTGATGAAGGACAGATTTGAAATGAGTGCCATGGGGGAACTCAATTTCTTTCTGGGAATTCAAGTGAAGCAATTTGAAGATGGCATCTTCATTAGTCAGTCCAAGTATGTTCAGGACATACTCAAGAGGTTCAACATGACTGATTGTAAGATTGCTAAGACACCCATAGCTAGAAACCACTCCCTTGGACCTGATCTTGAGGGGGAGTGTGTAGATGAACACTTATACAGGGCTATGATTGGGTCTCTTATGTATCTTACTACTAGTAGGCCTGATACTATGTTTGCCACTTGCATCTGTGCAAGATATCAAGCCAACCCTAAGATGTCTCATCTTATCACTGTCAAAAGGATTCTAAGATACCTTAGGGGTGCTTCACACTTGGTTTATGGTACCCTAAGAATCCTAACATCAATCTGTATGCTTACACAGATAGTGATTATGGTGGTTGCAACATGACTGCAAGGTCTACATCTGGGGGATGTTAGTTTCTTGGTGGAAGGGTTGTCTCATGACAATGCAAGAAACAATCCCGTGTCTCGCATCAACTACTGAAGCTAAATACATTGCTGTTGCTAGCTGCTGTGCTCAAGTGCTTTGGATTCAGAATCAGATGCTGGACTATGGGTTCAACTTCAAGGAGACTCCTATTCATATAGACAATAATAGTGCTATCTCAATCATAGAGAATCTTGTGCAGCACTTAAGGACCAAACACATCAACATCAGGTATCATTTAATAAGAGATAATTATGAAAAGGGATTAATTAAACTAGTCAAAGTTCACATAGATGAACAATATGCTGATAGTTTACAAAGGTTTTTGATGAACAGAGATTTAAATATCTTGTATCAGCTATTGGGATGGTCAACTTTGGGTAGGTTTTTCTTAAAACTAATTCTTATTATTTCTTAAAACATGTGTGTCCTAAGTTGTCTAGTTCATCACTTTCATAAGCTCTTGTTTTCTTTGGATGAAAATTTTTTTGAAGAGTTTCCTTAGAATTATGAAAAATTTGATTCTTGTGGTTATCCATAACTTATCAAACAAGCATGGTGGATGGGACCAGATTCTTGAGGATCTCTCCTTCATTGTCCATGGAATGATTCAGGGGGTCAAGTTCAGGTATTCTCAATTTGTTTATACTAATTTGCTTGCAAACTTGGACTCCTTAGAATATTACATGTTCCCTAGATATGTCCGGTACATTCTTAGCTATGAATGGGCTCACAGTTTAGGGGAACAGGTAACATTCTTAAACTAGGACAGATGAAGCCCAACATCTTTAAAATAATGAGAAAGCCCACTATTGGTTCTCTGGGGTAGAAACAACCCTCGTCCTAAAAATGTTAAAGCTCATTGCTCAAGGTGACAACCTAGCAGCACCAGCCAGTGTTGAACCCACACGTTCTACACCCCAACCACCTAAACAACCACAAATCACCCTCACCTACCAAAGAAAATCCAAACAAACCCCTACTCAGGCTATTCAGTCTGTGCAGGTCCCTATACACTCACCCATACAGGCGGAAGTGGACACTGGAGCTCCCACTTCTCCTGAGGAGCAGACCACTCCCATCTCTTCAAGGATCAATGCTGAGGTTTCTCAAGGTCAGCCTGATGAGCTCATAAGCCAACTTCCCTTAAGCTATCACTCTGAGTCTTAACACTCAAGTGATCAACCTTTAGGGGACAGTTACCATCCCTAGTCTTTAGATCTCAACTAACCAATCCCCAACCTTGATTTCTACATTGATGAAGATCTAGGTTTTAGTGAGTACCATGATTCTCTCTTCTTTTCCCCTACTCAAAGAGAGATAAGTGCTTTTGAGGCTCCTATTTCTAGCCCCCATCAATCACCTGCTACTGAGGTGGACACTTCTGAACTTGTTCAGGATGTCCATATGGAAGAGGCTCTTACTTTTAATAGTGATTACATCATTAAGACCTCAACCATGGCAACTCAGCCCACTGACATCTCAACTGAGATTGCCAGTGAGCAGAGGAAATCCAGCAGCCAAGAACCAGAAGCTGGTGGTGAGAGTGAGGACTGTGGTCCAATCATCTCATCCACCAATGATTCTTCTAATGAAGATGAGCGGAATTTCAGACTAAAGGTGCAAAAACTGCCATAAACATGCACATATTTAGTCTCCAAGGTTAGTCACTTTGAATCTCATGGACTACCTTACAAAACAGGATCAATGATCAACAACTTAAGATTTCATATCTTAAGGAAAAACTAGCTGGGAGACCTTTAAGAAGAGCTCAACTAAGAACACAAGAACCTGTGGATGTGATTGACCTAACTCCTGGCTCACCTATGCAAGTGGGTGATGCTACCAAAAAGGGGGGAAAGTCATTACAGTTACAGAACCTAGGAGTTCTTTAGAAAGAATTGACACTAAGGATTTCTCAGTAACCTCCTCAAATTCACATTGATGTGGACTACATAGACTCCTTCATATAGAGTCTGTTTGAGGAAGGGATACCAAGGACTATGTCATCTCCACCATTTTCCAATCACATCATTGGGTGGAGGTATGACAGCAACAAGAGAGCCCTAATCATCAATAGAGTTCAAGGGTAGCGGGAGATCTTCAACTTTCAGACCTTAAACTTCTATGAAGGTCTGGATTTAGTCAACATGCCACTTGTCAATCCAAGCAAATCAAGACAAGCTGATAAGTTGGCCCAAAGAATTCAAGATATCAACCTTAGAAGAAGACTATCGTAATCAGGCAATTTCATCGGTCAACTGGATGTTGAGGCAGACCCTAAGATTAGCTTCATAGGGTAAACCTTGACTAAAGGCCCAGTGACAGAACCTGAGAGCCCTGTCTTATCACCAACAACTTCTGCAGAGATCAATTCCCTTTTTGAGACACCTGTTGGTGAAGGTGCTTCTCAACCTCTCTCCGGCCAGAGCTTGGAAGCTACATCAAGCAATAAAGGACAAAGCTCCTTCCATCCTGAGTCACAAAGGTCTGTGAGTGACAAAAGGAAAAGAAAAATGACTTCTGAGGAGATTGATGAGGAGAAGAGAGAGAGGAGAAGGAAGCTGAGGGGAGAAAGTTCCTCTTCTGAGTCTACAAGACTCATTGAGTCTGCTATCAGGGCTGCCCCCAGACCAAATACTCAGAATGATGAGTTAAGGATAGTCAGGATAAACTACATGTAGACAAGGAACTATGACATAGATAATGTCATCTCTCTCCCCTTGGAGGAACTAAATGAATGGTTGACCGGGAAAGGTCAAGGGAGAAGAAGGAGGCAAAAAATGTAGAGCTACTGGTACAAATCAAAGAAGACAGAAGAAATAAAAGATTATACAAGCATGTGCCTACTCTCTCCCCAGTTCAAGAAAGTCTTGCGTATGGGGATGTGGTTCAACAAGAACCTCAGGTCGATAAAGAAGAAGAAATGATCAAGATGATCAACTACCTGAGTGCCACAGGCCTCTATCAGGCAGAAGCACTTCTTCCCTTATCCTTTGACTATATTGAGTTTGAGTATCTTAAACAACTTGAACATGAGATAGTCAAGGAAAGAAAGACAACCAAAAGAAAGCTAAGGGAAGAAGCTGCTAAGTTAAGAGCCATCATCTAGAAAAGCATGAAGAAATCTGCTGACAGGCAGAGGATGATGAGCTTCTTGAAGCTGTATGGATTCTCCAGGAGGAGACTTGGCCCCATGTCTCTATCCATTATGGATGAGCATATAAGGGTGATCAAGCAGAATATAAAAAGTGGAGAGCTGGTTGACTTACATTTCCCTCCAAGTCAAGCCCCACCTAAAGTGGAGGTTAAGGTTGAACAACCAGAGACATCACAACCTGGGCCTCCTGCTGAATCTTAGCAAGCTTCATCTTCTAATCCACAACAGGGTCAACCTCGCTCTCAATCTGAACCTGTGAGAGTAGAAGACCCAACTAAGAAAGACAATGAAGATTAATCTGGTACCGCATGCCAGTTTTCTCAGTTAAAAGTTGTAAAGAGAAAGAAAGGATGGCTTCTAAACCAAAGCCAAAGAAGAAGAAGAAGACTGCATCCTTTTTTGAACCTTAAGATGAGTCAGAACATCATGAGGATGTGCAGCCAGAGGATGCTCCATCATCACCCATTCCAATAGCTCCTCTAGCATCAGAAAGACCCATCCTCTCCTGGACATACACTACAAATCCAGAAAGGTGGCATGTCATTAGAGATCATGGCATTGAGAATGTCTACTCTTGGCAAGGCATGTTTTAGTTGCCTCTGCATGATCTCTTTGACATGAGAAGATACTTTGATAGTCTGAAGGATCCTGATCATCTTATGAAGACCGGGCTAGTTATTATCCTGATGAGGACTATTGATATCTGAAGTCTTTAAGAGTTTTGGTAGCATCACCCTAGGGGGATTTTGTAGAGAATATGTATAGAGGCTAAAGCAACCAAAGTCTTTCTACATGCATGCTGCACAAGTACTGAAGAAGAATGCTTCGGAAGTTTAACACATGCAACAGAAATATTCTAAGTGTGAAATCTTCCGAAGCCAAGACCAATATTGCAGGATCGGTTTGTGTCACTAAACACTTGGTTTTCTCTCAAACTCACTTAAACAACACTCTTGATGAAAGCAAAGTCTTTAAGAGTTGATAACAATATAATAAGTAATAATCAAACACAAGAAGTATTTTTCAATGTACTTGCATATATTGCTTCTCCACTCAAATATCATAAGACTCTTACAAGCATCTGTTTTTGAGTTACAATGAGAAACTATATATAATACTACCTACAGCCGGATATACTTTGATACCAACTGGAATCCTCTAACTAAAGTAAATACTACAAAGCTATAGTTTAAGGTATCTCAGATAAGACTTTACATGAGATATGGTAGTATGGACTTGTCCCTGACTTACCTTTTTCTCACCAACTAAAGTTGGTAACATGTACTAACATAAAAAGGTGAACAGTGGAATAAAGTATGGTCAACTACATGGCCCTTCGAGAAAACGCCATGCAGTATTAAAGGTCTGCAGCGAAGTATCAGAGACCATACTTATGTCCACTGGTTCATAGCAGTGTCTTCCGATGGTTAAATGGCTTTGGAAGAACAAGTACTTCCGAAGCCACTTATGTTAAGTGCTCTAAAAGATTAACATGTTGTCTTTATTTGTCTTTTGATATTTTGTAATAGTATAGGGACTATTTCTGTAATTTGTTAGTTCCTTTACTTTTGTTTTCAGTATAAATAGCTTAGATTTGCAGGTATGTAGTAAAGAATACACAAGTTATTCGAATCTGCTTTTCATACTTGTAATTGTCTTAGCTTGATATGAATGAAAATTGAATTTTATTGATATCTTGTTTTGATTTGATTACTTTGTGTGAAATTCATTGAATTGTGTTACAAATCATCACAGATTTATTCATTTGATCCTATCAAATGGTATCAGAGCTGTTGGTAAGCTGTTAGTGATTATTTTCGTTTTAAGTTCATCGAACTTGAAAACCTAAAAATCTCACTAAATCTGTGATTGAGATACAATTCAATTGAAAATTTGTGAATTTCAGTTGTGTTTCATCATCAGAAACATGATTTGAATCACAATTAGCAGATCAATTCATCAAATTCAAGTAAACTGTTGAATTTGTTGTTCGAAAATAGCTTGAAGTTTCGAACTGAAATTCCAAAAATTGATTGATTTGTTGTTGAAATTGATATTAAGAAGAATGTTTATCGGCATAAAACTCATCTAATTGAAAAGTTTCAATCGAATTCATCAACATTTGAAGAATTCAGAAGATTTGAGTTTGTTACATTCATTTGAAGATGATGAATGTGTCGCATGAGCTGAGATTGACTGAATTTGTCTAAGTGTTAGACGCATTAACACTGTGTAGACGTTTTTAGTAAGTCGTTTGAGTACTGTTGAAGAGAATCCCAGACGTATCACCTGTGTTAAGTTGATAACTATTCAGACGCTTGACAACTATTTAGGCATTTGACAACTATTCAGGCGTTTGACACTGTTTAGGCGTTTGACAACTATTCAGGCGTTTGACAACTGTTTAGGTGCTTGAAACCTTCCAGACGCATTAATACTTAGACATTTTGAAAATTTTTCTAAGGCATTCCCTTAGACGTTTCTCAACTTAGACGCATCAACTGTTGAGACATTTGAATACTGTTCAGACGTTTTAACCTTGATACTTAGATTTTTAAAAAATATATAAGAATGGTAAAATTAGAAGATTCTGAAAATAGAGTTTCAAAGCTTAAAAATAGAGCTGATTTCAAAAATTGGTCTCTTAGACTAAAACAACATTTTAATTCTATTGACACTGATCTCTGGAAATCTATAGAAAAAGGACCATACATTCCTATAATAACTGATGGACCAGACAGAGGATTTGTGTATACTAAAGATTCTCCATGTTGGACCAAAAGAACCAATGAGCCAAGATCAGAAAACCTCTAAGTCCCACATGATATCACAACAACTGCTGAAGGCTTCATCAGCAGTTCGACAAGTGCTGAAGACTTCAACAACTGAAGATCAAGTACTGAAGACTTCAACAGCTGAAGACTAAACTGCTGAAGCTCAACAGCTGAAGAACACAAGTGCTAAAGCTGAACAGCTGAAGAACACAAGTGTTGAAGCTGAACAGCTGAAGAACACAAGTGCTGAAGCTGAAGACCAAAGTACTGAAGTACAACAGCTGAAGAGTCTACGAGTGCTGAAGATCAACAACTGGTGTACAAAGTCTGAAGACAAAGACTGAAGACATCAGCTGATGATATCTACTGAAGTCATCAGCTGATGAAACGTCTGAAGTTCAAAGTCTGAAGACCAAGTACTGAAGTTTCAGTAGTTTGTCACAACAGCTGAAGAGTACTTCTTCAGTAGTTGTGATATCAGTAGTTTTATGTTTTTGCTTTCAGTAGTTTTGTAAAACGACTGAAGAGCTTGTTCTTCAGTCATTGTAGTATCAGTAGTTTTATGTTTTTTAGTAGTTGTAGTAACTGATAACACTTAGTATTTTTGTAAGAATATGTCAACTATTTTGACATCCTCAGTAGTTGTGTTTCAGTTGGAATAATTCTGTTAGATGTCACTATCAAGTGACATCAGCAGACGTCACATCTCTTATATAAGAGGTGTCGACCTAATTGTAATTGTGACATTCCGTTACCACGAAAGCGAATATTGAATGAAATATATTTGCAGAATTCTCTCTATCTATAACCGTTTTTGTTCTTCATTGAATATCTTTTCGTTCTTGTGAATTGGCTAATTCATTGTTAGAATTCCGCTGCTATACTCTCTAATCAATCAAACGTAGATCACTGATCCTAACAAGTGGTATCAGAGCGGGTTAATCATTGATCGATCTAACAATTGATCATTGAAACTGCTAATTGATATCTATGTTTGATTGAATTAGCATATTCGCAAGAACTGGTTATAGATTATTGAATTTCTGTTGCTTTCGTTCATTTATTTTGAGATCTCTCTTGGTTCAATTGGTTGTTGTGTTTTGTTCTAAATCTGTTTTAGCTTAATTGAATTTGATTGAATCTAAGATGACTACTCCTTCTAATGATCCTCACAATACCGGTTCCTCAACCAAGCCCCTGATGCTGGTTAGGACCGAGTATAACATATGGCAGCGAAGAATGCTTCATCACCTGTCTGTTAACAGTTCAGGTTGTTGGACATCTGTGGTACATGGACCACATAAGCCTATGGTGAACAATCCGGAAACCATCAAATGGTTCCGAAGAAGAAGGAACAATACTCTGATGAAGATCGGAAACTATTTGAGATTGATGCTAAAGCCCATGGAATTCTGGCCATGGCACTGCCTAATGAAATCTATTCAGGGCTTATGCATCATGAAACTGCTCATGATCTCTGGAATGCCCTGAAGGAACAATTCGGTGGCACAGATGAGGTCTTAGCAAACAATAGAGAAATCCTTGCCCAACAATATGAGACATTCTCTCATAGAAAGGGTGAGACACTGACAATGTGTCTGATGAGCTGAAAGCTGAGATTTATCAAACAGGTAACAACTGAGATTGCTCAGAAGAAGAAGGTGCAACATAGGAACTTATCAAACTCCACTGGCAATGTGTCTGATGAGCTGAAAGCTTTATCACAAAATCAGACACAGCTGGTTATGATAGTTCAACATCTATTGGGAAGAGTTAACCAATTAGATGCTCCTATGTTGAAACCACAGAAAAGGAGGTCCAAGCCAAAGGATTCCTCTTCTTCACCATCTTCTTCTTCTCAGGCTGTTGTGTCCAATAAACCTGTTAGTTTACCATCTGTTGATGAGACCAGGCCCAAAACCAAAAAGGTTTGGGTCTCCAAAACTAACTGATTGTTTATTATTGCAGGATTCTTCAACATGCCAAAGTAGCATCTGGTATGTAGACAGTGGGGGATCTATGCACATGACTGGGAACAGCTCTCTTCTTCATGACTACTCTCAAGGAAAGAAGGGGTTTGTTTCTTTTGGCAATGATGCTAGGGGTTACATCATTGGCAACGGCTTTGTCTCCAATGGAGAAATAAAGTTTGATGATGTTAATCATGTGGAAAATCTCAAGTACAATCTCTTGAGTGTCAGTCAAATGTGTGATAAAGGCCATGTTGCTCTTTTCACCAGTCAGAACTGTAGGATTCTGTCATCCAAAGTTCTGCATTTGATTGATAAGGTGTTGGATGATCACACTCTCCTAAGAGCCAACAGGACAGGAAGAGTGTATGCCTTAGATCTTTCCAAGAAAATAGATCTCAGAGGCAATCCTTGCCTATTTTCCAAAGCCTCTTCTCAAGAATCTAAACTGTGGCACAGAAGGCTGGGTCATGTTAATTTCAAAAACATGAATCAGCTAATCCACAATAGTTTAGTTAGAGGCTTACCAATAAAGGAGTTCCACTGTGATGAAACCTGCACTGCTTGTTTAAAAGGAAAACAACACAAAGTCTCATTCCCTCCTATTGAAGAGCCTAAGTCCACTGCCTGCTTGCTATTACTGCATATGGATCTATTTGGTCCTGTGAGAGTGATGAGCATGGCAAAGAAGAAATACTGTCTGGTAATTGTGGATGATTACTCCAGATTTGTATGGACTTTCTTTCTACATTCAAAGGATGAGGTTGCTCAGAAGATTATTCACTTTGTGTTGTATGTTGAGAAGCAGTATTCCCTTCCAGTCAAGTGTATTAGGAGTGACAATGGAACTGAATTCAGAAACCATACACTTGATGACTTTTATCTTTCAAAGGGAATCAAAAGGCAGTTTAGCATCCCAAGGACTCCAGAACAAAATGGAGTAGTGGAGAGAAAGAACAGGACCCTAATTGAAGATGCAAGGTCCATGCTGGCTGACTCTGGTTTGCCACTGATCTTTTGGGCAGAAGCTGTTAACACAGCTTGCTATGTGCAGAATAGAGTCTTAGTAAATCAGAGGTTGATGAAGACTCCATATGAAGTTCTCCATCACTTGGCTCCTCTAATTTCATTTTTCAAAGCATTTGGGTGGCCCTGTTTTATTCTCAACACAAAGGATCAACTCCAAAAATTTGATCCTAAGGTGGATGCAGGGTATTTTGTTGGTATTCATCTACTTGCAAGGCATACAGAGTCTTCAACTGCAGAACAAAGATAGTTGAAGAGACTTTGCATGTGAAGTTTAATGAATCTCCTATGGACAAGATTCCACAAAACCCTGTGGAGTTGTTTGATTTGGAGATACTGCAATATGTTCCTTATCAACCTCCAGCTGTTGCAGATCCTGTGGATAAATCATCTTCTGCAGCATGTCTTCCACCTGGTGGTATTGATGATGATGATGATAATATCAATACTCACCTATTCAAGTTTAGTGACCAACTGCCTGTGTCTGCTAAATTTGATGTTCCTGTAGCTTCAGCAGTTCCATTCACAACAAATGCTGATAAGATCTCTGATTCCTCTATATCTTTTGAGTTACCATCTAATTCTTGGTTTCAAGAGTCTGCATCAACATCTGCTGCTGCTGAAGGTCCTACAAACACTTGCACAGATCTCATTATTTATCAAGAACTGAAGAATCACCCAATGTCTCAGATTATTGGTGATATCAATGCTGGTGTTTCAACAAGAAGTCAATTGTCTAACTTCTGCTTCTATGCTCTCTTCATCAGTCAGCTAGAGCCAAAGAACTACCATGTTGCTTTGAGAGACAATGGATGGGTTGAAGCCATGCAGCTTGAGCTACTTCAGTTCAAGAAACAACAAGTGTGGGAACTGGTTCCTCTTCCCCCAGGTAAGTGTGTAATAGGCACTAAATGGGTGTTTAGGAATAAAACTGATGAAAATGGGCTTATTGTTAAGAACAAGGCTAGACTGGTTGTACAGGGGTTTTCACAAGAAGAAGGTATTGACTATGATGAAACCTTTGCCCCTGTAGCCAGACTAGAGGCAATCAGATTGTTTTTAGCCTATGCTGCATTCCACAATCTTAAAGTTTTTCAAATGGATGTCAAAAGTGCCTTTTATATGGTAAAATAAAGGAAGAAGTCTATGTGTGTCAACCACCAGGTTTTGAGGATAATAAACATCTTGAATGGGTGTATAAACTTGATAAGGCTCTTTATGGGTTGAAACAAGCTCCTAGAGCCTGGTATGAGACACTTTCCACTTTTCTGCTTAAGAATAATTTCACTAGAGGCTCCATTGATAAAACTTTGTTTATTAAGAAGGTGGATCAACATAAGCTACTTGTTCAGATTTATGTTGATGATATCATTTTTGCATCCTCTGATCCCCAGTTGTGTGATGATTTTACAACATTAATGAAAAAGAGGTTTGAAATGAGTGCAATGGGAGAATTACAGTTCTTTCTAGGATTGCAAATTAAAAAAAAGGCTGATGGAACCTTTATTCATCAGTCAAAATATACAAAAGATCTTTTGAATAAGTTTGATTTACAAAACTGTAAGCCCTGTTCTACTCCCATGTGCAACACCACACAACTAGATGCAGATCAGAAAGGTAAAGCTGTTGATGAAACACTTTACAGATGTATGATTGGGTCCTTGATGTATTTAACAGCTTCTAGACCAGATATTATGTTTGTTACATGTGTTTGTGCTAGATTTCAGGCTGCTCCTAAAGAGTCTCATTTGATTGCAATCAAGAGAATCTTTAGATATTTGCAAGGTACATAATCTCTGGGTTTATGGTATTCCACTGGACACTCTTGCAAATTAGTTGCTTTTTCAGATAGTGACTATGCAGGGTGCAAGTTAACTAGAAAGTCAACTTCTGGTGGTTGTCAATTCCTAGGCAACTGTTTGATTTCTTGGCAGAGTAAGAAACAAACATCTGTTGCTACATCAACTGCTGAGGCCGAGTACATTGCTGCTGCAAGTTGCACTTCTCAGGTACTCTGGCTTCAGAACCAACTTCTGGATTATGGCATTACAGAGACTAAGACTCCATTATTAATGGATAGTGCTTCAGCTCTGTGTATTGTCAAAAATCCAGTCCAGCACTCTAGGACCAAACATATAGAGATCAGACATCACTTTATTCGGGATTGTTTTGAAAAAGGTCTGATTGATCCTAAGTTTGTGCCTAGTGCTGATGAGCTTGCAGATATTTTTACTAAGCCTTTGGATAGTTCTACTTTCCAAAACCTTGTGTTAAGGCTTGGTATGCTGCAGCTAGAATAAGTGACAACTACTGATGATTTCAGTAAAAAGTACCGGTGATCATTAGTAACCATGTCACATATAAGTACTGATGAGTCCTTTCACCTTCAGTAGTTTTTATAACTATTGACGGCTAAATGCCTCACAAGTACTGAAGTACTTTATCTGTTCCAAACTACTGATGTAGTTACAACTATTGATGTAGTTACAACTACTGAAATCAGTTAAACAGATAAGTACTGACGTCCTATGAAACACCTGAAAAGCAGATGCAAAGTCTGATGAGTAAGTGTTGAGGACAGTATGAAACAGCTGAAAGGCTATGAATTGATGAAAACTACTGAAGAGAACTTTCTCTTCAGTTGTTTCTAGAACTGCTGTTTCATTCTAAACAACTGAAGCAAAACCATGTCTTCAGTAGTTTTATAACTACTGATGACTAATACTAAGTCTTCAACAGTTTACAACAACTGATGACAAAACCACTGTTTTCAGTAGTTTCACAACTACTGATGACAAACACCAAGTCCTTAGTTGTTTCATCACCGAAGTCAAAACCATGGTCTTCAGTAGTTTTCTAACTGCTGATGCCTAAAACCACGACTTCAGCTGTTTCAACGTCTGAAAGGGTAATACCATGTCAACAGTCGGTTTAAAACTACTGATGACTAACACCAAACCCTTTAGTCATTTTCTCACCCCAACCCTATAAATACCTGTCCTCTTCTCTAATGTTTCATTAGCTGTTATTTTCTGCACTTCTGTCTCTCAAACATGGCGACCATGAGTCTGAAACCACGACATAACTACGTTGCTTATCTTACAAAGTCGGCTTTCTGGAACAAATATGATAATGCCATTGACCTAATGGTGGATTCCCCATATCGCACAGCCTTTCTCATGAATTCAACCATCTACCCTGAATCCCTCAGTCAATTCTGGTCAAATGCTTTTGTTCATACTGATGAGTCTATCGGTCAGATCTCTGTTCGGTCCCTTATCAACCAGAAACCAGTGGTCGTTACAGCCGACATCATTCGTCAGGCATTACACCTACACGATTCCACCGCTGTGACTGCATACCCAAAGGGCATAACAGATATGTCATTTATCAATCATGGGTATGAAGGTGATCTTCGGGCTACAACCGTTCTAAAGAAACATTTCCATGACGCTGAGAAAGTTATTTTTCACATGGTAAATGTCTGCTTAGCCTCCAAGACATCTTCTTGGGATCAAATGTCATCCCAATGGCAACAGGTATTGTATTCTATTCTATAACACCAACCGCTAAATTTTTCTGAAATTGTGTTTCTAGAAATAAAGAACTTGGCTCAGAAACCTGTGGCAAACCGCTGGCCATTATATCCCAGGTTTCTGATGGCCATTATTTTAGATGAATTAAAATCTGATGGCCTTGTTGGCCTTGGAGTCCCTGCACCAGCTGTTTTGGCTGAGGTATACTCCAGGCACAACTCAGACCTTACACTCAAAGAAGCTGCCCGAATGCTAAAGCCCAAGCATAGGGAACCCACAGCTTCCTCCACCAGAACCAAAGTCCCCACTAAACCAAAACCAAAACAACCCAAAACAGCTATTCAGGGAGATGAGTCCCCTGAAGATGCTCCTGTACCACCAACGCAGGATATACTTGCTGGCTTAAACCCCCCAGCAGTATCAGAGACTCTACCAGCCATAGCCGCTCAGGATTCCTCTCAAAAGGAGCCTGCAGCCACCACACAAGGGGTACCCACACATCTGGGATCTTCCTCTCTTGAGGAGATTGCCATTGAAGAGCACCATCCTCCCTAGGTGCACACTGCTTCTACCCCATCTCCCCATGCAACCGCCCCCCAAAGTCCAACCATACTTATTGCAAACGTGCTGACTTAGTTGCATGCCTCTCCTCCTCCCCAACAACCACCAACAAAGGGGAGAACCACAGACATTGAGGAAGAGGATCACCATGTTTCTGACACCCATAGCACCGGGGTTTACAAATTCTATCTCCTGGTGTAGATAGGGAGATTAGAATATCTAGTGAGGCTGCCATCTCTTCTGCATCAGCACATGATCAGAATGAGGCTGGTAACATTGCTAAGACCTCACTAGAGGCAATAGCTGATGAAGGACATAGTCCTGAGGCTGGAAGTCCCCAGTTCCAAGAAAAAGGGGCACATGCTAAAACTGGTCTACACCCAGTGCATGTAAATCCTGCTACAAGCAGGAGGTCAGGTGATTCAGCTTCTGCTGATGATGACCTGGGCTTTTTCTATGACGTTCTAGCCCACAACACCATCCTGGAGGCTGAGGTAAGCAGACTACAAGAACTGCTTGCTAAGAAGTCTCAGGATGTAAGTCCATCTGCCCCCACCAACCCACAGATGGCACCTTCCTTTGAAGGTTCCCCAAACACTTTACCCTCTCACTTCACTGAGCCTCCAGCTTCTACTTTTGGCACTATCTCTCCGGGACAGAACCCCCCAGAGCAGATGGTTGCTGTATTCCAACAATACCTACCTCTCATCACTCCCATCATCAATGATATTGTTTATAAAGCCATTGATGAGAGGATCTCCTCAAGTCTACAACCACTCATTGATGATGCTGTGCACAAGAAAATTTCTGCGGTACAAACCCCTGTCACCAATGCATCCAAAAAGGGGGAGAGTATTGCAGTGAAAGAAAAGAAGAAAAAGAACTGAGGATGAGAAGGCATAATAGAAAACCCAGGAGTTGAAAAAGAAAAGGAACAACAACTGATCACCTACAAAAGAAAGAAAAGTGCTGGTGATCAAACGAATGCTGAAGAAAAATCCTTGGAAGAGCTGGTAAAAGATGCAGATGACACACACAGCCGATCCATAGACAAAATTATTGAGCAACTATTCAAGCAAGGCTTTGATACAACCACATTAGACAGTGAGATCAGGAAGTTGGAAGTAGAGGAAATTCAAAACAGATGGGCTGGGTATGATGTGCTAGATTGGAGATCATGATTCGATTCATCGCCAAATACTTAGGAAGATCATTGATGGAGATTCGTTCATGGACCAGAGACAGCATTCTGGCTATAGCCACCAGAATCTGTTTGTTTGAGCAATTTCATAAGGGGATAATCATTGAAGCACTTGATGAGGCTGGGGCTGGAAAAAGGTTTGAAATGGCAAGACTTACAAAGGCCAAACTCACAACCAAAATGCTTGAACAACCTTCCCTATCACCCACTCAAAAACAACCTACCCCTCAAATCTCCAAACCAATCTCAAAACCCAAATCCAAACATCCTCAATCTTCAAAACCAATTCCTTTACCAACCCAACCATCATCCAGTGATGCACCTAGAAGGAGGAGAAGGGTGCTGAGGATAGAAGAAGATGAAGAAGAAGAGGATGAAGATGATAGTCTGCCACTCTCTGCGGTTCTAAGGCTACCCGAACCCAGGAGTCAACCCATGATCACACCTGACTCTCAAAGGGAAATGGTTAGAGTCAAAATAGAAGATGAAGAACAGCAGAAGCAGCACGATGAGCAACTACTGAAGATGGTTGACAAGGAATTTCCTCAGTCATCATCTATACAAGCCATGAAAGGGCATGCTCAGAGGCTGTACACTCTCAGACACATATTTCAGTATCAGAAGGAGAGAGTGAGAGTATGGCCAGACCCCAAGGTGAGTTCTAGAATCCACAAAGATCCATTCCACACAGATACAATGGCCAGGTTAGAAAAACAATAGACTCTACAATCATGTTGGCCATTGTAGTCTCACCATGGGAATAATCGATGAATTCAAGAAGGCTCATCAATCAAAAATGACCTCTCAAGCCTTACTGGAAAACAAGATGATCAAAAAGGGGTTATTATATAAGAAGCTTGAAGACATTAAGAAGAATGAGCTCCAGTTACTCCTTGAGGGCACTCATCCTGATGAATTTGTCTATAGGGAGGTAACTACTGTGGAGTTGAAGAATGGCAGGACTGTAAAGTACTTATCTGAGTACTATGGTCCAAAGTTCTTCTTTGAAGGAGGAGTAGAAGAACTCTCCAAGGAGGAACAGGTTGTTCTCCTTGAGGCCTATGTTCGAGAGTCGTACAGACTCATAATGGGGAAGTAGATCTCATGAATGGGATAACAACTCTGTGTCCAGTTCCCCAAAACAGAGTTCCTATTCATACCTTGCCAAACAGATCTCTGAGATTTCTTCCCAGGCCAGTGCTTATATGGGTCATCTTCTCTACTGATCAAGAAGAAAAAGACCAACCACTTTGCCAACAATAAGTGGGAAAATAAATCAATTAGAGGTTTTGGCTGCATTGGTTCAGGGGGAGTTTGTTGGATCAAAAGAACCAATGAGCCAAGATCAGAAAAACTCTAAGTCCCACATCTCTTATATAAGAGGTGTCGACCTAATTGTAATTGTGACATTCCGTTACCACGAAAGCGAATATTGAATGAAATATATTTGCAGAAATCTCTCTATTTATAACCGTTTTTGTTCTTCATTGAATATCTTTTTGTTCTTGTGAATTGGCTAATTCATTTTTAGAATTCTGCTGCTATACTCTCTAATCAATCAACGTAGATCACTGATCCTAACACTCCAGAACCTTATCCAGAAGATGATCTTCAAGGAGATGATCTGAAAAGAGTTAAGATGATATTAAAGTCTATTCATTAATGTGTAAAGGACTACCTTGGAAGTTCTTACAAGGCTAGATGCATATCAAACTGGATATACACTATATAAAGCATTGAAGATCATTTGTGAAGGAGGTAAAGAGATTCAAAATTTAAAGAAACAAAAGCTGAAAAGACAATTAGAATTGTTTCAACATTTGTCTGGAGAGACAATAAATCAAATGATGAACAGATTTGTTCAACTCATAACTGAGATGTCAACAGCTGGTATCAACCTGATCTTGAAGATTTAAATCTCAGACTACTTAATGTTTTACCAATCATCATGGAAACAAACTGTAACTTACTAAAGCATACTGAGAAGTTTCCAATGGATCTAGATCTTCTTATTGCGAAAATAGAATCAGTGGAGATTGATGAAAGCTCAAGGAACAATGATAGAGCAGCATCAATGTCTCAATATCAGTTTGTTGCTTCTCCTGCAACCACCATAGAAAATGCATTCATGGCAATGAGTGAGAAAAGTCCTGAAGAAGAAGGAGATCTGTTTGTAGGAGCAGGATTTTTCACTGACTCTCATTTACCAGTGCACCTGCATATACAACTCAATCTCATTCTCAATCTCCTCCTAAAACACAGTCACAATCATCAAATATTCAGACAGACTTCTTCATCATCTAACTCTGCTAAATCTAGCAAAGTTAAAGATGTGATTAACATCCTATTAGAGGATGAAGAGTCCAAAACTGCATTTACTGCTTTTATGGCCAGCTTTCAAGCATATCAAGGTAGCCATTTAACTCAACTAGATTTTGTTTTACAGGATTTATTTGAGATGGATCCTGAAGATGTTGAAGAGATGGACCTGAACTGGCAGATGGTGATGATTGCCTACAAGACTCAAAAACATTCTTATGTCAACAAGAAATACAAGCCTAGTGCAAACAAGACTATTGGATTTGACAAGTCAAAATCCAGATGTTTCAACTGCAATAGTTATGGACACTTCTCAGAGAATGTAAAGCTCCAAGGAATAATGGAGGAAGTGCTCATTCAAGCTCAAATAATCAAAGGTTTCAACAAGCTCAGAAGACTTTTCAAAAGCCATATCAAAGTCTTCCCATGCCAGAGCTTAAAGATGAAACCAAACCATCCGATGAAGAAAGAAAGCACTAGTAGTCAACATAAAAGATGGATATGATTGGAGTGCATATGCAGATCAATTTACAAATGATTAACATCAAGTTTATCTCTTATTGCAGAAATTCAAGAGGAAGATTGGTCAGAAAACAATGACCCAAAAGGGGAAAGTGATGAAGAGAAAGATAACTATGATTGGAGTGACAAGTCTGATCCTAAAGAGGATACAGAGGAAGTAGCTCTAATGCTTCAGTCTGATCAACCAAAGGTTAAATCTTCTACTTCATCATCTGAAACCACAGTTCCAAAATTTCCTGAAATACCATCAGAAACAGAAAAGCTTTGCTACAAATCATGTTTTGAACATGTTGAACACTACAGAAACTATTCATTCAAAATCTGTGAAAAGCTAAAACAAGAGGAATCTATGCATAACCAACTTAAATCTGATCATAAAACTACAGATCAAAATTATCTCTCTTCAAAATTCATGGAACAAAACAATCAAAGATTTAGAAATTGTTACAAAACAACTAGAAGAGATGACCAAGAATCTTGAACAAGAGAAAATAGCACATGCTGCTACTCAAGTTGATCTAGCAAAAGTTAAGAGTTCAAAAATGATAGTAGAAAAAACTCAGTGAAAGGAAAGATAAACAAAAAGCAGGATTAGGTTTCACTCATGAACCTATGCCTGAATCTATCACAAACACACTACCAGAGAATTTCAATACTCATGATTATTCACCAGAAAACAAAGCAAGCTTAAAGCCTTTCAGATCAAAACCAAGAATGCAGAAGAGGAAAAAGAAAATGTTCAAGTGTTTGTTGAAAAAGATCAAGAAAAAATCAAAAATGGACATCCAATCAAGATAAAATCATATGAACCAAAACAACCAAAACAAAATATCTCTTCTAATCAAATTCACAATGTAATAGAAGAAGTCAGAGTTCAAAACAAGGATAAACAACAGATAGGAACATCAGAAGATTCAAACACCATCAATATGAAACAATTTCAATCAGAAAAGGAATCTTCTTCTGATGATGTTCAATTGAAAATAAACCAAGCTCTTCTAAATCAAAGAATCAAAGAAGAAGAAAGAAATCTGTAAAAGTAACATCTGAACAAAACAAAAGTTCAAAAAAATTGATTAAAGCAACAAATCAAACATCAAAACTAAAACAATTAAATTTGTGTCAGCAGGTATGTTAAATATGAATTCTCTTTCAAATAATAAATCAAATGTTATGAACAAATCAAACTCAGATCTGAAATCTAGTTCAGATTCAAAGACTTCCGCTGTAGCAAAAAGATTTGTTTCTAATACATTCAAGAAGGAAATTCATGTTAAACAAATGAACAATAATCTGACACAAAATCAAACTATGAAAAATGAAAGACAACAGTTTAACTATATGAAACCAAAATCAAACATTATGTCATTGTCAAAAGTTAACAAAAAGTTGTTTTTAACGCCACAAAAGTACTGTGAAATTTGTGATATGAAAAATCACAATACTGTTGAGTGCTACTTAACAAGTACTATCACATATGTGACATGAGAAATCATTCGACAGCAGATTGTTATTATAACAAATATTGTACTTATTGTGATGAAAAGACTCACAACACTGCAGATTGTTACTTTAGAAATAGATCTCTCACTAGAAACTTTGCAAAATCAACATGAGCAAAGGATTTGCTAATCCACAGTATTTGAGAGATCAAACTAATGGATTTCAAAGAGACATTAATCAACCTAATGTAGGTTTGAGATTTTTCCTAAGAACAATTACATGAGCTCAAAACACAACATGCAAGAAACACTTATACCAAGATTTGTAAGGATAACTAATAAAAATGTTAGACATCAATACATTTCAAAAGATGATAAATCAAATGGTATAAATGTTCACAAAAATAAATCAAACAATTTTAGAATAAAATTGGAAAATTCATCAAAAATAAACCTGATTTGAATAATCTCCATTATAAACAATTTACAATTGTTGACAAATTTGGAAAGCCCAAGACCATTTCGGCTTGGGTAGATATTTCAACTTAACTTTCTTGTAGTGCAGGTATGCCCAAAAAGACCAATCAATACATGGTATGTGATAGTGGGTGTAGTCGGCACATGACAGGCAATACTGCCTGTTACAAGATTTTAAGTCAAAAGATGAAACTCACATCTCCTTTGGTGGTGATGCTGGAGGAAAAATAACTGAGTATCCATAGGATAATAAGCTTTGATAAAGTCAACTTTTGTTCACAGTTGAACTTTAATCTTTTAAGCGTATCTCAAATTGTGACAAATCTTATTCTGTTCTGTTTGATAATCATTCTGTTATGTTTGAAGCCAGGTTTCAAGATAAGTAAAGATTGGGTTATTGTTACAACTGAGAGAGACAGAGATGTATACAAATTGGATATGTCTCAAGTTGATCCTTCAACTGAAACAACATGCCTAATTGCAAAGGCATCAAATGATGAAAGCCAGCTTTGGCATAGGCGTCTCAGTCATTCAAATTTCAAGAATATGAACAAGCTTGTAGCAGGAATTCATGTCATTGGACTTCCATCCAAGAAGTTTGCAACTAATGATCATTGCTCAGCATGTTTGAAGGGAAAGCAACACAAAGCGTCTTATAAGTCCAAGCCTATAAACTCAACATCCAAACCTCTTCAGATGTTACATATGGACCTTTTGGACCAACAAATGTCAAGAATATTGGACAAAAATCATATTGTTTAGTTATCATTGATGACTTTACAAGATTTTCATGGGTTTTCTTTCTATATGCCAAATCTGAAACAGCTGAATTATTAAAAG
This sequence comes from Flaveria trinervia, assembly GCA_025506515.1. Classification (NCBI taxonomy): domain Eukaryota; kingdom Viridiplantae; phylum Streptophyta; class Magnoliopsida; order Asterales; family Asteraceae; genus Flaveria; species Flaveria trinervia. The sequence goes on along the minus strand of JACCIX010000939.1, from coordinate 114,829 downwards.
AATTTATCACTAAAGTTGAAAATCAATTAGACAACAAAGTGAAAATAATAAGAAGTGATAATGGAACATAATTCAAAAATGCTAACATTGAAATGTTTTGTGCACAGAAAGGGATAGCTCATCAGTTCAGTGCTCCCAGAACTCCTCAAAAAAATGGAGTTGCTGAAAGGAAGAATAGAACACTGATTGAAGCTGCGCGTTCTATGTTACCTGATGCAAAAATTCCTATCACTTTTTGGGATGAAGCAATATCAACGGTGTGTTTTGTTCAGAATCAAATCTTAATTGTAAAAGATAAACTGAAAACTCCATATGAGTTAATGTTTGGGAGAAAACCGAACATAAACTTTTTAAAATCATTTGGTTGTCCTGTTATGATTCTTAATTCAAGTGATCAATTAGGAAAATTTGATGCAAAATCTGATAATGGATTTTTCGTTGGATATTCATCAGTTTCAAAAGCCTATCGAGTCTACAACTCTAGGACAAATGTAATCATTGAAACATTCAATGTTAAATTTATGGAAAATTCTTTTCCATCAGTTTCAAATGGTCCTGCATGGTTATTTGATCTAGATTCATTATCAAACTATTGTCAATCTAATTTGTTTGATCAATCAAATTGTTTTAATTCTACATATAAGAAGAACTCAAGAGGAGATCTTGGATCTTTCAATGAAGATTCAGATGACCCAGATGATTCAAGCTCAGACTACCCATTTTTATCATTTGTTAAAGATTTAACAATACAAAATCAGGATAATACAGTTTTAGATCATTCCGAGTCAATTAATCAGGAAGAATCACAAAATTTTCCTAATGATGGTAATGAGTTTGTGATACCTGAGTCTGGAACATCATCCATTTCAGGTGATGTAGTTGATACAAGTAACTTTGATTACTTTGTCAACTCACCTACTCAAGTTCCAAACTTCAATCCATATTCTTCTACGTTAATACATGAGTTGTCCAACTTGAATCAAACAAATTTGGATGTTAATGTTCAATGTGATGAGATCACTACATCTCGTATTCACAAGAATCATCCAAATTCTCAGATTATTGGTTCATTGAATAAGAGAACAACAAGGAGTAAAGTAGAACAAGCAAACATATGCTTATACTCTTGTTTTCTTTCTCAATTGTTCCTAAAAATGTTACCGAAGCATTAAAGGACAATGGTTGGATAGAAGCCATGCATGAAGAATTACTTTAATTCCGCAAACAAGAAGTGTGGAATTTGGTGGATCCACCTGAAGGAGAAAATGTAATTGGCACGAAATGGTTATTTAGAAATAAGACCGATGATCGTGGTGTTGTAATAAGGAACAAAGCAAGACTTGTTGCACAAGGATACACACAGGAAGAGGTATAGATTATGATGAAGTGTTTGCACCAGTTGCAAGACTTGAATCTATTTGAGTTTTTCTGGCTTATGCTTCATTCAAGAAATTTAAGGTGTATCAAATGGATGTAAAGGGTGCATTTTTATATGGTCCAATTACTGATGATGTATTTGTGAAGCAACCTCCAGGCTTTGGGATGCACAATTTCCACATCGAGTATATAAACTTAGTAAAGCTTTATATGGACTTCATCAAGCCCCTAGAATTTGGTATGAGACGTTATCACAACACTTAATCCAACATGGATACACATGAGGGAAAATTGATCCTACTTTATTCATAAAGAAGGACAATAATGATCTTTTATGTGTACAAGTGTATGTTGATGATATCATATTTGGTTCTACATGTCCAAAATTGTGCAATGAATTTGAAGAAATAATGAAATCCGATTTCAAATGAGTTCTATGGAGAGATTAACTTCTTTCTTGGACTTCAAGTCAAGAAAACTGCAGATGGAATTTTCATCAATCAAGAAAAGTTTGTTGACAAGCTCTTAAAGAAATTTAAGTCGCAAGACTGTCAGTCCATACGAACTCCAGCAGATGTTAACACCAAGATTGAACCTGATCCAAAAGGAAAATCTCTTGACCAAACGTTATACAAATCAATGATTGGTTCTTTGATGTATCTTACTGCATCTAGACCAGACATTATGTATGCTGTTTGTGTATGTGCCAGGTATCAATCAGACCCGAAAGAATCTCACTTAATTGCTGTCAAAAGATATTCAGGTATCTCAAAGGTAAACCAGCCTTAGGGCTTTGGTATCCTTACGAGGGTAACTTTGAACTATATGGATATACTGATAGTGATTATGGTGGATGTTGTCAAGATAGAAAATCTACTACGGGTGGGTGTTAATTTCTTGGTCCCAGATTAGTCTCATGGCAATGCAAGAAACAAACAAATGTCTCTGTTTCAACTACAGAAGCTGAGTACATTGCTGCATCAACAGGATGTTCTCAAATTCTTTGGTTGCAAAATCAATTACTCGATTATGGATTCAACTTTCTTAAAACACCAATCTATATTGATAACACAGCTACTATGTTCATAACAGCTAATCCTGTTCAACACTCAAAAACAAAACATATCGAAATTCGATATCATTTTCTAGAGATAACTCTAAAAAAGGATTAATCATATTGATTCAAATTGCAACAGAAAAACAATTGGCAGATCTATTTACTAAAGCCTTCCTACCAGGACGGTTTGAATACTTAGTAGAATCAATTGGTCTTATAAATCATATGTGATCTCCTAAATCAAAAGATCATAATAAGTGATACTCTCATTGTGAATTGCCTGTTTATATTTTTGTGTGTGTGTGATTTTATGTTTTTCATAGAAAAATCAAATACAAAATATATATCAAAAATACAAAAATATTTTTTTGGAAAGGATTATGTTTTGCAATATGTGAGAAATGATAGTACATTAGTGAGATCAGTTGCATACTTCACTCATTCAAAAAGTCTAGACATGATTAGATATGATGTGTAGCTAATATCTGACTATTATGCTGAAAAGTAAATTCTTGTGATCAAACTAAACATACATGCTTGTGTGTATTCATCTGAGTACTTTTGAGTAGCTTTAGCTTATCATAATGAATGTTTGTTAAGATACATCTCTCACACCTGTTGAAACTATGTGAAATCATGAGATCTGTTACAAAGCATCTTTTCACTTCTCTGTTATGAGTCATCATAGACCTGAAGTACTGAGATATCCTCTGTTGTAAGTCATTACAGACCTGGATTCTCTTTTTGATGCAAAACGATGCCAATGTGCACAACCTATTCAAAAGAATAGAGAGCTGATCAAATGGTTATCCATGATCATCCTCTATTAACTAAGTAACATGAACTCTGGTGATATCTATGTTTCAGGTAATAAGTTGAGCATGTGTTCTTTCTTACATTTCATGATGATAGTTGAATTCTCTTAGTCTCTGTATGCTTTACATCATGTCATATCTAATCAACACTAATCAATCCAAGAATTGAAAAGTAAGTGAGTTGATAGTTGTGTCAAAAACACTCATTGTCTGTCCTTAGATCTTGTATCTCCTTTGCTGTGATATCACTGACTGGAACATACTTGATCAGGATTTATTCATTGTTTATGACTATCCACATTCATTTATTTTAATGTGTTGATCTTCATTAATATGATCTCTCTGCAGACATTTATTCTTTGTTTAATATTAAATTTAATTCTATTTTCAATTTTTATGCATGTTTGTGTGTGAAAGCAATGTCTCAATGTGATGTGTGATCTTATTCTCTTTCATAAGAAACTTATAAGTTTTTTCAAACTTAAAAGTTTAGGGGGAGTAATATCTGAAAGAGTTGTTCTCTGAAAATATTCATAATCATAATCAAAATTTGAAATGTTGAATTGAAAGGATGATGCTATATGTTCAAAGTATTTGTGTAATCTGAAAATAGAATATGTTTGAAAATTACAATATGAATATACATAATCTTGCAAATAAATGATTTTTAAGTTAAAAATCAGATGATATTTGATTTTATGTTGAGACTAAAATGAAGGGACAAAAGAAATTAAAGAAAAATAATTTTTTTTATAAATTGAAAGTGCAAAATGCAAAAAGTTCAAAATTTGGGGATCTAAATGGTAAAAAGTGTGCAAGTGAAAAAATTGGGAATCACAAGTGTATGTACATAAACAGTGCACATGCGTCCCAATAGGAGCATGATGAAATTTTCAGGATTATACAAGTGTTGGACGTTTTCCATGCGTCTAAACAGTTGTAATACATCTATGAAAATTACAAGTGTTGGACGTTTGATTCATTCCCATGCGTCTAAACAGTTGTAATACATCTGAAAATTTCAAGTTGGGCGTTTGTGATAATCCCATGTGTCTAAATAATGTGTTAGACGTTTGTGATGTCTCATACGTCTAAATAGTATCAAAATTTCAAGTGTTAGACATTTTACAAAGTCCATGCGACTGAACAGTGGAAAAGCGCCTAAACAGTGCTTATGCGTCTGAATAGTTCTCATGCGTCTGAACAGTTCTCATGCGTCTGAACAGTTCTCATGCGTCTGACTTAAAACGCACAACAGTGCTCATATGTCTAACAAAATAAGTGAATTCTAGGTTTTCATACGCTCAAACAGGGACCATACGTCCGAACAGGGCTCATACGCCTAAAATTTCACTTATATATCGAACACTTATGCGTATTTTTCATTCACACTTTAAAATTTCAGAATCAAAACCCTCGAATTGCGACTGTCGAGCACCAACATATCCTTATTTCATCAGAAATCGAATCAAATCCTTTGAGTATACATTGTACTTCAATATATAAACGTAAGTTTGTGATTCAAATATAAAAATTTTGGGTTAAATCAGTGTTTTGTTAATAGACGGTTGAATGCTATTTGGGCGTTCGAACTAATATAATCCAAGTTTAATATGATCAAATGAGTATCATATCAAAAATTGATACTGGATTATTGATAAGAACACATTTTCGAGTCTATTGATGTATTGTTTCGATCTTAAAGTGAAAATTTTTGTGGATGATGAAATATGTTGACTTTGCATAGTCGAAGAAGAAGAAGATGAACAGACAATCAATTTTTGAACAAAAATAATATAAATTTTTTTTAAAATTAAATCAAAATTGAAATGTTAAATAATTAATTCAAAATGAATAAATAAATTTCAAAAGTCAAATAGTACAATTCAAATGTTTTACAACTTGAAATCTCAATTCAAAAGTAAAAATAAAAAGGTCAAATTCAAAAGTCAAAATCAAAAGTCATATGTGGAAATAAATTTTATTAAATCAATATTTATGTTTTCATAATTCTTTTGTTATGTTTTGCATATGGAAGAATTAAAATTTGAGCCAAAAACAATGTAGATGCTTTCTTAAATGATGAAAACAGAGAAGCTACAGGATATAAAGATATATTAGATTCTTACTAAGAACAAAATATGTTTATGCTATGTGTGCAAGGCCCATGATTAATGGAAGAATGATTAAAAAATTCTGGAGAACTGCAAAAGTTGAAAGAGATGATCAAGGAAACAAAGTTTTAAGAGCCTTCATTACTTCAGAAAGAATGATTGAAGTTTCTGAAGAAGCAATTAGACAAGCTCTAAGACTGGGAGATAATGATCCTGAAGATTTATCTGAATATACATTTAATGAATGTAGAGAAGTTTTTCTACAGATGGGTCATCCAGATCATTTCCCGAAGAAATAGTTTTTCAGAGCTCGTGTATTTAAACATTGGAAGCTTTTATGCTACATATTTCAACATTGCATGTCAAAAAGAAGTGCAGGTTGGGATTCATTCCCTGTTGACATTGCATCTCCAATTGTAGCCTTATCCACTAACAGAAGATTCAATATGGCTAAGTGGATAATGAATGGATTTCTTTTTAATCTGGAAAGAGGAGTAAGGCATAAGTATCTGATGTACCCAAGATTTCTTCAACTCTCATTAATGATGCAAATCCAGATTTGTATTCTGCTGAAATTATTGGTGATAGAATTCAGTTAGAGCACATGTCAAGAGAGTGTGTACAAAAGACTGGCAATGATAACGGTTGCTCAAAACATTCCAGTTTTTGATTATATCAGAAATGTATCTATGGATGAAGTTGATATTACTCAGCCACACTTTCATCTAACTGAAGAAGAACCAATAGATCCAAATGATATGATTGAAGATGTAGAAGTTGATGAAGAAAGTGATGAGGATATGTCTGAAAGTTCATCAAGTGAAGAAAGTGATGATGATGATGAAAATGATAATGTCACTGAAGTAATTCAAGAAGGAAATGAAGAAGGGAATGTTGAAAATACTGAAAATGAGACACAGGCTATGATTGAAGAAAATGTTGAGGAAGCTGTAACAGAAAGGAATTCTCAAAATCAAACATCTGATTCTGATTTTATCAATGATATTTCATTCAATCCAGTATTTGAAATTGATGAAAATGAAGGAGCAACAGAAATTCTGTTAGTATGTCACACAATGTGTGTATACAAACAGAGGAAATAGTTGAAGTTGATGTGATTAAAAAATTGAAAAAGAAAATGTAAACAAATAAAAGGAGATTGAAAAGTTGAAAGTTGAAAATTAAAAAGAATGAAAGAGATAATCAATTCTTGTGAAAAAGAAATTCAAAAGCTCAAAGATGAAAATTTGAAGTTGTCTGAAGAAATTGTGTTCAAAGATGAAAAGATTGTTAGTTTTGCCCAAGATAAAGAAGATGTGATAAAGAACTTTGAAGTCATGATTAAAGATTATGATAGTCTTTAGGAGAAATTCAAGAAGCTATCTGAAGAAAATGAAAATCTAAAAGCTGAATTGATAAAGGAAAGAGAAGCTCAGAAAGCTATATCTCCAGTACATGTAATTAGTACTGAGGTGCAAATTGAAGAAAATCTTGAACAAAGAAAAGGCAAACGGAAAGTAAATGAATTAGAAGAAGTTGATCGGACTGAATCTTCTTCTAAAATCCAAAGAACTGAAGAATTGGTTGAAGAGCAAAATGTTCAAGAACATATTGATGCTCTAGATGATATTGAAGAAGTATATAATGATGATTGGTATGATGAAGTTCTTGAGAATGAAGACATTGATGAAGCTGAATTTGTGTCACATTTCTCTTCACAAGAACATATACAAGAACAAGATAAAGTACCGCAGGATTTTGAAGAAAAATATAACTACCTTGTGAACATGAAATACAATAGAGTGTATTTGGATGGACCGACTGTTTCTCAAATTAATGATGAATACGAGAAATGCATCTATGCAGAGTCAGTTGCTTCAATAGATCCAAATAAGATAGTGGTTGAGCATGGTGAATGGATAAGAACAAAGGAGGTTATAAATGTAGAAGAACTGCCTAGTTCTGAGCTGCACCATCCTGATCCTGATGATATGAGTATTCCTGCTCTTAGATCATGGTTGCAAGCTAGAAATTACCCGTGGAGGAAGCTGAAGAGATTACAATCTGTATCTCTGAGAAATCTTGTGAGAAGCTTTCAAGAAACTAGAAACAAATGAAGAAGATGATAGTGCTGGATACAGATAACCCTCAGTATCTTGAGATAACAAAAAGAACAAGAATGTTGAAGCCTCAGGAAATAAATCAAAGGTCAAGACTTGATGTTGCTCACACTCATAGAAAAGAATTGATGGAAATGTTTGCTGATCCTGAAATCAAACTTATAAAGCATCAACTGATCAAAGGCATATTCTCGATAGTTCAAGAACAACAGGAGATTTAGTAAAAAATATATTGTAGAAAGGACAATCAGTTGCTGAATTGTTGAATGCAATGATTGCTCCAGATTTTACAAACCAAGTAAAGATAATTGCATGGAAGTATGACGAAGTGTTTGATGCCTTCTTGATAAAAAGAGTAAATGCTGTATGTGACATTTTTCATTTTTACTCTAGTATCATAAAACTTCCGGTGCAAGACTTAAAAGAGCTAAATAGACTACCTCTGATCAATCCACTGATGCAAAACGTGGGAAGATGTTTGTAGAATTATTAAGACGTGGATTGGATAGATCAAGTAATTTCCTTAACACAAGATGCGATCAAGAAGACAAGGAGTATTTTGTTACTTTGAAGAAAAACAAGAAACTTAAGGGAGTTCAATCAGAAGAAGAACATTCGTTGATAGAATTTTGTGATAAATACTTTGAAAAAGTTACAACTCCAGGACTTAAAGTGATTGACGGTAATCAAAACTCAAAGCCAATTCTCAGATGGTTTTACAACACTGAGACATTTGAGCTAAAGTTAGTCCGAAATCTAGAAAGATGGGATGAGCACATGATTACTTATTTGGAGTTTTTGAGCAAAAATTGTTACATCCAAGTTATATCTCATTTTTTTCAGTACAAAAATTGAGAAGGTTTCTCCTGAAGTGGCTGAGCAAGACAAGAAATATTTTATTTCTATTATCAATGTGATGAACGCTACCATGGAAAGGATTTCTTTGAGAAAAGCACTTGCGTATGCCAACATTGTTAAGAAAGATATTAAAGATATTGAATTCATGAGAATATCAAGAAAAGGGGTCTTAGAAGTGTACTCAAAGGATAGTAATAAACCTATTGAGTTATATGCAAACATTGATATTTCATGTCTTTCAAAAGATACATTGGAAAAACTGGACAAGATGGAGATTAAAACAAATGAAGCTAAACCAGAACAAGGCATTCTTGCAAGTAAATTCAAGTCTGCTATATCATAAGCTTTGAAAGAGTTAGAAACGTACAAACAGAAGCCTATGTTCAAAGTCAAAGAAGAATCAACAGATTTCTTTGAATGATGAAGTCAAGGCTGAAGATAGAATTGAAGATAGAGTCAGCAGTCAAGCTTGAAGATTTTGAAGACTAAAGACCATGTAAATCTTAGGGGGAGTATTGTTAAGTGCTCTAAAAGATTAACATGTTGTCTTTATTTGTCTTTTGATATTTTGTAATAGTATAGGGACTATTTCTGTAATTTGTTAGTTCCTTTACTTTTGTTTTCAGTATAAATAGCTTAGATTTGCAGGTATGTAGTAACAAACTCCGCCTTGGCTGATGCTACCAAAACCTCACTTGTTTCTGCTCCTCAAAACTTTTAGCACCAAGGAGAGTAAATACTTATCAGTCTCCTTGTTCTTCCCTGATGTGGTGCTAAGAAGTTTGGACAAATCTTTGGTTGACAGGATCTCCAGTCTGTCACCTGAATGATATGTACCCTTTGTTGTGGCCCTCTGAAAAGAATTAGTTGATAGGAGCTATAATCATATTTCCATCAAACTATAGGTTCCAATTCAGGACCTTCCACCTTTGTAGAAAGGTTGTGCCCTGGTGGGAGATCTATTCCTGTCTTCCTTTCTTCTCAATCTCAACTCTTCTTCAATCTTAAATTTTGCTATTAACTCAGCCAGATAAAGACTGCTGAGATGATTCTTGATGTGAGCAGCAGTTTTAGAGTTGGAGGGGTTAGAGAATGGTTTCTCTGCTAACTCAACAATATCAAATCTACTATAGTGTAGCAGAGAGTTGGCATGCAACCTGTTAACTTCACCGTTCTCTCTTTCCACAACAAAGTTATGAGTAGCTTCATCAAACCTCCATCGGAATATATTCTTTCTAAGCACAAGAGAATGACTAGGAATCTTGTCCTCTTTCCTTGTATCCAGTAGAGTCACCCGATTCTTCTTAGTTTCTTCTCTTCATCATTTAATGATTTTAAGTTGATACCTAGAAGTACTGCAGCCTGGTCCATAGTTCCTCTGGGTAGATCAAGAAATTGATCTCTTATGAGGGAACGCGAAGATCCATCGACATAGGTTAGTTTGATGGAGTCTTCCTCATAGGAGATTTGCTTAGGGTTGTGCAGTTGATGAGCCTAGTCTTCATCCTTTTAAACTCTTCTAGAGAGAGATGTTTAGAAGGCTGAGGGGATGGTTGTTGGGTAGGATGTGGTGAGGTGGTTCTCATAAGAGTTTTGGGTTGAAGGATGGGCAGTTTAGGTAAGGAAGTGGATAAAGGTAAAGGTGTGGGTTCCGAAGTGTAAGGTTCTGTTTTGATGGTTAAGGGAGAGGGAATCGGTTCAGGTTGGGGTTGAGTGGTTGGTGTGAAGGTCATCCCTTGTACCCTTCTGTACATCTCTATCCTTTTCCCCAAACGAATGTTGGTTTTGATCTCACTGATAATTCGTTGGAGTGTCCTTTCAGACATGGGACCCACCTGCCTTCCAGAGAATCTGTGAGCCCGGAGATAGTCTTTCATCCAGGCTTTGTCATCAGACTTCTTGGTTGCAGTGACCCTTGCTTCTTCTTCTTTATTCTTTTTCTTCTCCTTCAGCTTTTCTCTTACAACTCTTTTTCTCTCTTTCTTCATTTGATCATGCTCTTTGTTGAAGAGCCAGAGGATCGTTTCATCATTGTGTGGAGAAAGATATTGAAGAGAGAAGCCTCTCGAGGTTAGGAAATCTATCCTTTCCCTCCTGAGCTACATGTCAGCTTCCCTCTATTCATTTTCTTATCTTCCTCTGAGGCCAACCTTGCTGCTTCCTGTTACAGCCTGGTTGCCTTTTCCAGTTCCACCAACTCCTCTAATGGTAGCAGGAGTGTTTCTTCATTAGCAGTTCCGAGCTGAATGAGCTGGTCAATGATCTCTTCTCTGTTTTTATTATTGATAGCCTCCTGGTTGGCTGCAGCTGCTTTTGTACTAGCAGCCAATAGCTTCCCAGTTGGAAGTCTTCCTTTTCTTTTTCACTTTTCAATCTTCTTCTCTTCCTGAAGCTCTTCCCCAATCATCTTCTGTTTTCCTTTGTTATCTTTTGAAGAACTTGACTTTGGTGGTTCTTAGACTGTGGGTTCTGATTGTGAGAGAGGTAGAGAGGGTGTCTAAACAGGAGGTTGATCTAGAAAGTCCTCACTGTTCACCTTAGATTCCATTTCTAGGATTGCATCTATGATGATTAGTTCCTCAGACATTTTGAACAGTCCTTCCGCAACTTCCATTTCAGCTTTGGAAGATTCAACTTGTTCTTCCGAGGCTTTAACTTCAGCTTTGGAAGTATGAGGGAATGCAGATTTTGTCCCAACTATTTCAGTTGCTGGGCCATCAGTCCTTGTTTCCCCTTCGAATTGAATCTTAGGTTCCATGTGGACCTTAGGTTGAGCAACTTCTTCCACAATGGTATAAGGTGCAGTTAGCCTCTAAAGCTCTTCAACTCCAAAGTATATCATGGCAGCATCAAGACTTGGCTGATCACAAGCAGATCTTAACAAGAACTGAGAGAAGAAGCTGTAGAGATCTTTGAGCATCCCTGAATCAATTGTTAGAGTGACTTGAGATGGCTCAGAAGAAATTGTGATAGGAGCCGAATATTTAGAAGTTAAAGATTGGCTCTGTGGGTCCTCATGTGTTTGTCTCTGAACACTCTCCCCCTTTTTGGTAGCATCATCCTGAGAGCTAGATGAGCTGGAGGAAGAGGTCAAGGAGACCTGAACAGGTACATGCCTAACACACCTCTCATTCTATTTCTTAGCTAGTTGAGCCTTGAGATTGTCAATCTCAAGTTGCTGAGTGGCAAACCTCTCTTTTAAAGTCCTAACCTTGGATTTAAGGTTTGAGACTTTAGATAGTAGGTCTTTAATGAAGAGTTGCATGCTTCCCTCATCTTCTTTTGAAGAATCACAAGGAGATGAGGTAACATACCTTGTATGTTCAGCCTCACCACCAGATGTGGTTTCTTGGCACCCTGGTTTCCCTTGCTTAGTGATGTCTCTTTCAGAGTCATCAAAAGGCATGGTTGCCACAGATTTAGTCTTAGAATCATTACCACTATCCATAGGGTCCATTGAGGCACCTTCTGTAGTGGCAGCTGAATCTGCATGAGTTCCCTCCATATCAATGGGACTCACCTTAGTAATGGTTTTCTGATGGGGGCTAGAGATAAGAGGTCTCTCTAGGCTCTATTGATCTTGGAGAGGGTGTTGTAGATCAACATCATTTCCATGGAGAGATGTTTTCTCTTCATCAGTTTTAAAGAGAAGGTCAATGAAACATAAGGAGGTTAAACCTACTAACCCAGAAACTTGGTCAATGTCTACAACCATTGAGCCTCTAACTAGGCTGTCCCTTGTTGGCTACTCAAAGGAGTGTAAAGACTCACTCTGAGGGATTTCAAATTGGGTAATGGGCTCATGGGTTTGAGACTGAGGAGACTCAAGACCTATATTGAGGTTGATAGTGAAGGAAGGTGAGACCTTAGACTGAGTGGAATCCTAATGTTCCACTCTAGCCTTTTGGGTTGAATAGGAGGAGCTTGTTCAATTAGAGAAGATTGAACAAAGGTTCATTTATAATGGTGATGGGAGGTGAAGGTAGTGTTGGCATTGTGGTTGTAGTTACTAGTGTGGGTTCATCACCTGTGGGGTGAACATGGATGTCACCAGAAGCGATGTGCTTAGTCATACTAGGAGGTAAAGAAGTGTACCTTCCAGTGAAGTTGGTGGATACCCTCTTCAGTGTCTTGAAGATGGTTGGCCTCATGTAAGGGACAAACAAAGTGGCTGCACTGAAAAGCCGACTCTGGTCCAACTCACAGTTGAAAATGTGCTGAAGAAATCTAGGATACATAAAGAATGTTTCCCTCTGAAGATTTCCAATGAGATTGATTAGCACAAATCTTGAGTAGTTGAAGCACAGGCCTCTCACCAATACATGAACAAGGCACCCTAGTTCATATGGGATTTGATCCCATCCCCCAGATTTGTTTGACAAACAGTGAAGGACAATATGCAGGAGGAACTTCCAGTTGTAGGAGAAGTTGAATTTGTAGACAGTCGACCTGCTCACGTCTCCCCCATATCCTATGAGGATGTAGGTGCTATCTAAATCTGCCTCGGGAAACTCAGTAGGGGCACCTTCATCATAAAGCTCCAGATGCTCCCTGATGAGTTGTTCAGAGATGATCAACTCTTGGACTCAAATGCGGGATCGTATTACACGAACCCCATTTAGGGTTTCAACCTGACTGTTCCCCAAAAATTAGTCATGTGATTGAGGTAAACTATGGGATTAACAGTCAAGGCGGTGTAGTAGGATGATTGGGTGAGGAAGGAGATGATTTCAGAGAAGTCCGCATCTCTTGAAGAGTCAAGAAGTGAGACTTAGTCGTGTTAAGGATTTAGGGCCATTAGGAAAATGTGAAGGTAGAGCAGTTTGAGCTGGGGTGAATTTGGAAGCAAGGAAACTTTTAGGGCTGTAAAAATTTGTGGTAAGAAGATAAGAGTGAATAGCCAGGATTATTTAAAAGAGGGTGAAATGGTGGTAAAGTGTTAGGATAAGGTGAATTGACGGTTTAGTGGATGAAGTGACAAGGGTAGTAAGGTTTAATTCAGTTAAATAATCCGACATCATTAACAAAATCTTTACTTTTTACAATGCGGGGCCCAAGAGATTTCTGTTACACAGTAAAATCTCTCTTCCGAATATAAAACATTTCCGAAGGTAATTTGTCTTCTGAAGGTAGAAGGTTACTTCTAAGAGTAGAGATTTCTTTCCGAAGGGAGAGGTTTTGTAAGCTTCGGAAGTAGATCTGATATAAAATCAATCGCTTCTTTCGAGACAAAAAACTCTTCTGAGAAGAAAAATTATCCTTGGAGAAATTTTGCTTCGGAAGATATGTAAAATATCTTTCGAGGGTTAATTTCTCTTCGGAAGAAATTTATACTTAGAAAATTTCAGAGAGATCTTTTGTAACAGGGCTTAATTGTATTGACATAATACATTACGTATTCAAATTTTTTCAAAAGAGTTAAGCTAATCAATGTTTATCATCCCAATAGCAGTAATGAGATATTTAAATCTTTGTTCATCAAAGGCTTTGGTGAACAAATCAGCATATTGTTCATTTGAATCAACTTTGATTAGTTTGATTAGATTCTTCTCATGAATATCTCTAATGAAATGGTACCTGATATCAATATGCTTTGTCTTGGAGTGCTTCATCAAATTTTTAGTGATGGAGATAGCACTGTTGTTGTCAATATGGATTGGAGTACTCATAAGGTTGAATCCATAGTCCAACATCTGATTTTGAATCCATAGCAGCTGAGCACAACAACTAGCAGCAGCAATGTATTCAGCTTCAGCACTTGATGTAGAGATAGAGGATTATTTCTTGCATTGCCATGAGATGATCCTTCCATCAAGAAATTGACATCCTCCTGATGTTGATTTCTTGTCAATGTTGCAGCCACCATAGCCACTGTCAGAGTATCCATAGAGATTAAAATCATTATTTCTAGGATACTAGAGACCTAGTTTAGGTGCTCCTTTGAGGTATCGGAGGATTCTCTTGGCAACAGCTAGGTGAGACACCTTTGGAGCAGCCTGATATCTTGCACAGATGCAAGTTGCAAACATAATATCAGGTCTACTGGTTGTGAGATACATCAAAGAACCAATAATCGCCCTATACTGATGTTGATCAGTATCCTCCCCCTCAAGGTCAGGACAAAGATTATGGTTTCTGTGTGTTGGTGTCTTGGCTGGCTTATATCTTTCATCTCAAATCTGTTTAAGATATCATTGACATATTTAGATTGATTAATAAAAAACCCTTCCCTCACTTACTTCACCTGAATTCCAAGGAAAAAAAATCCAATTTTCCCATTGAACTCATCTCAAACTTCTTCTTCATAATGCTTTCAAAGTCCTTACACATTTGGTCATTTGAAGAACCAAATATGATGTCATCAACATAGACTTGAACAACCAAAATGTCCTTACCAGACTTCCTTATGAATAAAGTCTTGTCAATGGTTCCTCTAGTGTAGCCATTCTTAAGGAGAAACTGAGACAGAGTCTCATACCACAACCTTGGTGCTTGGTGCAACCCATATAGAGCTTTATCCAATTTGCACACATAGTGAGGATCCTATGGGTCTACAAATCCTGGAGGCTGGCACACATACACTTCCCTATCTATATCTCCATATAGAAAGGCACACTTGACATCAAGCTGGTAGACAGTAAAGTTCTTGTAAGCAACATAAGCAAGGAAGATCCTAGTTGCCTCAAGTCTTACAACAGGTTCAAAGACATCTGTATAATCAATTCCTTCCTCTTGAGTGTATCCTTGAACTACCAGTATCGCCTTGTTCTTGATGATCAAGCCTCTGTCCTCTTTTTTGTTCTTGAAAACCCATTTAGTGCCAATTGGTACTTGACCAGATGGTAGCAGACATAGGTTCCAAACTTCTGTCTTTTGAATTGAAGCAGCTCCGTTTGCATCGATTCAACCCAACTACTATCTTTCAAGGTATCTTCCACCTTATTGGGTTCCATATGGGATAAGAAGCATGAGTACAAGCAGACATTCCCATGACGAGTCTTCCCTCTTGTTGTCACACCTTCAAAGACATCCCCAATGATGTTCTTAGCTTGATGAGTGTTGTGAATCTTTAAACGAGGAATCACTTCCAGTTGCAAAGATAAGTCCAGATTAGACATATTTTGCTCAGGAATTAAAACACTTTGTCTAGCTGTTGTTTCAAGTTCATTCAATGAGGACTGATTGAATGAATGAGAAATATCATCGATTATTGGCTGTGAAGTAGCATTAACAGTTACATGTCCCTTCAAATACTACCTCCCTCAGCTTGGTGTTGTGTTGGATTAGCTGACAGCTTCACTATTCCTTGATATAGTCATACTTTCTGATCTGTGAATAGTGGGAGCTTGATTTGTTGCATCTCTTGGAGAACCTTGAAGAGGTCTGGGTAGCTCAAATAGTTGATAAGCATCAGCATCAGCATCGGCATCATTTTGAGCACCTGTTCCAACTGAAACATTCTCACAAGAAGGTTTAGAATAGTTTGGAAACAATTCTAAATCAAAGATATGATCAGGGCCATTCCCTCTAACACAAGGAGTGTGCTCATTAACAACTATATTGGATGACTCCTCAAATTGTTGATTCTTAATGTTGTATACTTTGTAAGCTTTGGAGCTAGAAGAGTATCCAACAAAGATAGCATCATCCGACTTTTCATCAAATTTTGCTAAATTTTCTTTGTGTTAAGTATGGTACACCTGCTACCAAAGGACCTTAGAAAGCCAATGAATGGTGGCCTCTTGTTCCATAGCTCATAAGGGGTTTTTCCATGTGGCTTAACTACAAGAACTCTGTTCTGCACATAGCATGCAATGCTGACTGCCTCTGCCTAGAATGTTAGAGGTAGTTTGGAATCAGCTAACATAGTTCGAGCAGTCTCAATAAGTGTCCTGTTCCTCCTCTGAGCAACACCATTTTGTTAAGGAGTTCTGGGAGCATTATATTGTCTGGCAATCCGCTTTGAGTTATAGAGTGATTCAAGAACGAAGTTCTTAAACTCAGTCCGTTGATCACTTTTAATAATCTTAACCTTGTGATCAATTTGATTTTCTATTTTAAGAATAAAAGATTTTAATGTTTTAGCAGTTTCATCTTTAGTTCATAAAACGAATACCCATGCAAATCTTGTAAAATCATCAACTATCACAAGGCAGTATGATTTCCTTCCAATGCTCATTATACTTGTGGGACCAAAAAGATCCATGTGCAACAAGTGTGATAGAGTAGTGATGGAGTTAACACTTTTGGATTTGTGAGAGGCCCTGTGTTACTTCCCTTTCAGGCATGCAACACAGTTATCTTTGCCAAAAATTCCTTTTTAGGCAAACCATGTACCAAGTTATTTTTAGCCAATTTATTTATTGTCTTAAAATTTACATGACACATACGTTTATGCCAAAGTGTTGACTCATCACTATCAGCTTTGGAAAGAAAGCATGATACTTCACCCATTGGGGAAGCATTGTTCATATCCAGCTTGTACATATCCCCTTTCTTGGGAGATCTAAAAAGCACCAATTCTGGAGGAATTGTCATCCCTGGTTTGAGGATAATGCACTTATGCTCTATGAAAAGCATCTGGTGCTTTTGATCACAAAACTAAGAAACACTTAACAGATTGTGTTCAAGCTGTTTGACAAAGTTAACTTTGTCAACTTTTAACTTACCATTGGATATACACCCTCTGCCAGAAATATATCCTCTGGCCTCACCTCCAAATTAGACAGGACCTCTATCATAGGGTTGAAACTGTTGAAGGAGAGATCTGTTCCCTGCCATGTGCCTGGAGCATCCACTGTCTACAATCCAGACATTGTTGTTCTTGTCATATGGATGTCCCTGCACACATAAGATGAGATTATTAGTTTTCATTGAAGATCCAAGCCTTGTTGGTCTTGGGTTCCTCCAAAGATAGTGACATAATTGAAACAAAAGTTAGGCATGGGGGGTTCAATGGATGTCTTTGAAGAAGAGGCTTGTGCTGCGACATCTTTCTTGGTCTTCCGATCCATCCTTTGGTTGATTGTGGAAGATGTGCTTGTAGAAGCTTTTGCAGCATGGCATTCTTCTGAAGCTTTTGTATTTTCGAAAGAAGCTTTCACCACCTTTTCTTCTAAAGCAGTCTTCTTCTAGGATGGTTTCAAGGGATTTTCTTTTTCTTCAGAATATTAACTGCTTTTGCTTTGAAGCCATTTTCCCTTCGGAAGAAGGAGTTTCTTCCAAAGACAACCTGGCTTCAGAAACTAGCTTTCCCTTTTTCATCACTTGGACCATCTGATAAGGTCCAAATGAGAAATCTTCCCTGACTCCTTCCTTTCTAACATTATTTGCATAATTTGTGCTATCAGGATTGTTGTAACAATATTTAGCCATGTGGTTTTGCAAACCACACATTATGCATGTAATATTAGTCTTTTGGGAGCTTGTAGGTTGCTGTTTCTTAGTCTTTCTCTCTTTGTCAGCAACCTTTCCCTTCAACTTCTAATCCTTTGGTAGGCAGGAGTGCTGGTACTACAATACTTTCCTGAATCAGAAGTACCTATCACCTGGAATCCAGCTGAGATAAAGACACCCGTTTGTTTTGGGTCAATCATCAACTTAGACTCGGCCACTTTCTTAGCAGTTCTTCTAGAAGCTTTAGCTCTGCTTCTTTGGGCTTTGGTGGTTAGGGTTTGATCTTCACTGAGAGAGGTGGGTGGATTTACCTGTTCCTTCCCTATGGTGGCCACTATTGTTGCATCATTCTTCAACTCATGTGAAGAAAGGTCAGCAGATGGAACCTCTTGCTCTTCAGTACCACATCTAGGTTGTCTTATGGACTCATAAGAATGTGGTGGAGCAATTTCATTGGTCCCTAACCCTCCTTTATTCTGATAATAGATTTTGGAGTGGGAGGATGATGCAATAATAGCTTGGAAGTTTTGCTCAGAAATAGCATACTTCTTGGCTTGAGCCTCAGCGATGACAAGCTGGGCTTGAGCCTCAGACAATTTGGATATTAATTTCTTTATTGAGTCTTGTAATTGGTGTGTTCATGTTTTAATAAGGAAATAATTTTCTCTAACTCTTCAATTTTCTTTAGGTAGTCGGATTCTACCCTTTTAAAATCAGATTTCAAAACATTTAAAGACTCAATATCAGATTTAATTTCCCTATTGTAGTCCTGATATTATTTAACCTTAGCTATATAGGCAGGAGTATAGAGATGTTCATATACCTGGTTATCATCTGTTCCGGCCATGAGAGCTTGAGCATGAGTCACATCTTGAACCATAAAGCTCCGTCAACTTCTTGAGCCATTGCAGCTGTTTCAGTCGACTTTCCAGTGGGATTTGATGTAAAGGGATGTGTGGAGGCCTGTGGGGTTCCCGGGTTTGATTTGGGAGCTTTTCATTCCCTTGCAAAGTGACCAAGTTGGTTACAGTTGTAACATTTGGCCTTGGTCTTGTCAAACCCAAACTTGCTGGCAGTTGGGTTTTGAGGGAATTGCCTTCCACTACTCGTAAAGAACTTCTTCGCTCTGTAGGTTAAAAGAGCCATCTGTTGGATGATGTCCACATACTCTATGTCATTTGGACTGAAACACTCTGGATTATCAAAACACTATTGAAAATCACCAGAGTGCCCACTTCCTGAGACAAAGGCATAGCTGTCCTGAAAGGAGTTGTGCTGAGCCTATTGAGACCTTGGAGTCTCAGGGAAAGTGATGTAAGGTCCAGAAGACCAGGATGGCTGTTGGTTGTCAGGTATTGGTGAGGTTATGGTGGTACTGATCCTTCAGCAACCATTAAAGCGTTGCTGCAGGAAGGCTTAAAGGTCTGCTTGTTTGGTGGCCCTTCTTACTCTCCATCTCCAAGCGGTATCCATCGAGGATGCCGTAGAGTTCAGTCATTATAAGAGTGTTCAAGTTCTCTGTCCTCTTGATAGAGACACAGTAGAATGTCCACTCATTTGGAAGAGCACTCATGAACTTTTTTGTGAGATCTCTAAGTTCAGGAGTGATCTTCAATGACTAAAGTGAAGAAATAAGATCCATGTACCTAAAATACTGCTGGCTGAGGGTCTCTCTAGCAATATAAGTGAAGTTCTTGAACTGCTGTTTTAGTGAGTCCTTCTTGGAGTCGTTGGAGCTTGAATACATTTGAGCAAGTGCATCAAACAATTCTTTCGCAAACTTACAATGCTCAAACCCCACTATGATGGTGTTGAGTATTGCAGTCATCAGAATGGTCATTGCATTGCTGTCAACGGCCATTTTCTTCCTGTCTTCATCAGAATAATCTTCAACAGCCTTTTCTATCATGGCACCGTTTCCACCAGGCGCTTCCACCTTGGATTTATAGGGGCCGTTGACAATGGAGTTCCACATTTTGCTGTCTTGGTATCTGATGAAGCCTTCCATTCTTTTGCTCCAAGACCTGAAGTTTTCAAGAGTAATGATGGGAGCTTTGGTCATGGTTCCCATCTCTACTTTGGATTTGTTAAGAGCCATTTTTGTGGGAGTTGTAAGGAGAAGTGAAAAACGGGTTGATTTGGATGGTTAGATCTCACAAGCAAGAGCCTAAAGAGCTCTGATACCAATCGCAGTCTTCCGAAGCCAAAGATGAAGTCTTCCGAAGCTTCAAAGACAAAGTCTTCTGAAGCTTCAAAGACAAAGTCTTCCGAAGCTCTACATTTGAAGACAAATTTCTTCTGAAGACTTTTAACAACATGCTTTATCTGATGTACTTTTCTATAAAGCTGGACCCCTTTCTGCTGCAACTCTATAAAGTCACCAACTTACATGAGTTGGTGAAAAGGTCCATGCTTTTAGTAACTGTACATTGAGGTCTTGAGTCTGTAAACTTTCTACTTCATGTACTTTATCCTTTTTGTAATAGATAAGGATGTGAGCTATGGCATGCCATAGTCACAAAGTCAAAAAGGCAATCTACCTTTTTGACTCTACAATTGATTTTGTTTTGAGTTTAGTCAATTGTATCCAGCTGGCTTTTATAGTATGGCTGACTATAGGACATAGTATAAGTATCTCATGTTCTTGTAACTTTATTGATATGCGTTGTAACACTTGTAATAGAACATTGAGAAAGCAATATACTACAATCTTGAAAACCATCTCCCTGTGTATCTTGCTCTTGTGTTCTGTGTCTTAATTACTTGTGTTCTTAGTGTCTTTACTTGTGGTTAATCCAATTCACTTTTTGATTAAGTTTAGTTACTCTCCTCTTTGTGTTGTTGTGTTGTATTTGACCACCCTTTAACGGTCCTGCAAGTATTTGCAGGATCGATAGAAGGGGGTTATGCACCTTTACAACACAACAACACAATTGATGAGAGTTCCTTTGAACAATTAACAGATGAAATATGGAACTGGTTAACTAAGGTAAGAGATGCTAAGAGCACAAGTAAGTAAGAGACAGAACAAGATAGCGAACAACACAATTATTTTGGTTTTTAGGAATGTTGTATATTGCTTCTCAAGTTCTATCACAAATTGTTACAAAGCATAATGGAATGTTACAAGTACTTGAGATACATATACTACATCCTACAGCCGACCATACTTTTAAAGCCAGCCGGATACATAAGACTAGACAACAAAATCAAATGTAGAGTCAAAAGGCAGATTGTCTTTTGCCTTGTAACTATGACATGCCATAGCTCACATCCTAATATGTTACAAAAATGATAAAGTACATAAAGTAGAAAGCTCAGACTTAAGACCTCAATGTACAACTTACCAAAATCATGGACCTTTTCACCAACTTGTGAAAGTTGGTGAGTCAAACAGAGTTGCATCAGAAAGGTGGTCCAGATTTATGGAAAAGTACATCAGATAATATCATGTACATAAAAGTATTTAAAAGAAATTTGTCTTCATAAACTGGCTTTAGAAGAATTTGTCTTTGAAGCTTCGGAAGATTTCATATTTGGCTTCGAAAGATATTGGTCTTTGTAAGGTTTCATATAAGGCTGATGCAACCCAAAACATCCAAAGTCTCTCCTGCATGCATGCACA
This sequence comes from Flaveria trinervia, assembly GCA_025506515.1. NCBI lineage: Eukaryota > Viridiplantae > Streptophyta > Magnoliopsida > Asterales > Asteraceae > Flaveria > Flaveria trinervia. The sequence continues at coordinate 93,467 of JACCIX010000939.1, read as the reverse complement.
AGAGTATTGATGTAGAATGCTTCGGAAGTTTCACACTCTTCCTTAGAAAACATTTTAAGTGTGAAATCTTTCGAAGCCAAGACCAATATCTTCCGAAGCCAAACATGAAGTCTTCCGAAGCTTCAACGACAAAGTCTTCCGAAGCCACTCTTGAAGACAGATTTCTTCCAAGACTTTTTAGCACACGATATTATTTGATGTACCTTTATCATAAAGTTGGACCACCTTTCCACTGCAACTATGATTAGACACCAACTTTCATAAGTTGGTGAAAGGTCCATGATTTTGGTAACTGTACACTAAGGTCTTGAGTCTGTACTTTCTACTTTATGTACCTTTATCCTTTTAGTAATATATTAGGATGTGAACAATGGCATGTCATAGTCATTAGTCAAAAGGCTTGCCTTTTGACTCTACTTTGATTTTATTGTTGTCTAGATCATGTATCCAGCTGACCTTCAATGTATGGCTGATTGTAGGTTGTAGTATAAGTATCTCTGGTCGTTTTATCTTATTATCATTGTTTTTGTAAACACTTGTAAGGAACTAGAGAGAAATATACATCATCCTTGAAAACCAATTACTTGGGTTCTAGTTCTGTCTCTTTATTACTTGTGTTTCTTAGCTCTCATATAAACTGGTTTTTCTAGTTCCTCATTTGATCTGTTAAGTGTTCTAAAAAACTCTCCTCATTTGTGTTGTTGTGTTGTAAAAGTCCATTGCACCCTTCCTAACGGTCCAGTATCAAAGCTTTGCAGGCTCTTGATATAAGATCTCACCATCTTAAGATCCCTCACACACAAAATACTTAACATCTCAAATGGCATCTATCTATAAAGCTGACATGGAAACTGGAACCATGAAAAAGTCTCCACTGATCACTCCTGAGAACTTTGATGCTTGGTGTCAAAGAATGGAAGGCTTTATCAAGTCTCAAGACTTCAGGATGTGGGACTTTGGTGTTGAAAGACCTTACATACCAAGCACCCCATCTGCTACGGGTGGTGGTATGATTCCTAAGGTTATGGCTGACTTCACTGATGAGGATAGGAAAAGAATAGAGATTGATCAAAAAGCCATGATAGCCCTTCAAACTGCTCTTCCAAACTCAATCTACAGAGGCTTCAATAAGTGCAAGACTGCAAAGCAACTATCGGAAGCACTGAAGCTTATGTATGAGGGCTCAACTGAACCCAAGGAGAACATGAAAGATCTCCTCAAGCAGCAGTTTGAAAACTTCACCTTCAAAGTAGGTGAGACCATGACTCAACAATACTTCAAGTATGTTGAGGTTGTGGATACTCTAATGGATGTTGGAGTAACTCTTGAAAATAGGGACATTGTAAGGATTTATGTCCTCTTTTCCTAGACAATGGACACATTACTATGTTGTTACCAATATGACTGAGAATCTTAAGACTCTTACTATGACAGAGTTGTATGGTATTCTAAGGGGATACAAGATGGAGATGAACATGCAAAATTCATCTGGTAACTCTAGCAATCAAATGGGTTCTGCCCTTCATGTGACTGAAAGGGATAGCATAGAACCTTAACATCATCTTATATGCTACCCTAACAACTCAAAAAAGGGTCCATTTATCACCTTCCTAGAGACTCTAAGAGAAAACTACACTCAAGAAAGTCCCTTCCAAGAGACAAGTTCTTCTAATGTTTGTCTCTGCTGATAAATCGTCAGGCAACTTTCTTTTCACTCTTGAAGACTTGGACTGTATCCATCCAAATGATCTGGAGTATATTGAGATAGTTCAACAGATGGCTCTTCTCACTCATAGAGCCAAGAAGTTCTACAAGAGGACAAGAAGGAAGTTTCTTTGCAATGCAACCAGTGGAAAGTTTGGGTTGGATAAAAGCAAGGTAAAGTGTTACAACTGTAACCAGATGGGACACTTTCCTAGAGAGTGCAAGGCACCAAAAGCAAATGGTGGCTAAACTCAATCCAGACCAAACTACACTAAGAAAGCTCTCCTAAATAAGAAGCTGATAGGATCTCAGCATCTAGTTTGATCGATTCGAATGATTTCAGCAGCGGAATAGAGTACCAACTAGCATAATTCGAGCAAGAATACCAAAGTGTTGGACCAAAAAACCAATGAGCCAAGATCAGAAAATCTCTAAGTCCCACATGGTATCACAACAACTGCTGAAAGCCTCATCAGTAGTTTGACAAGTGCTGAAGACTTCAACAGCTGAAGATCAAGTGCTGAAGACCTTAACAGCTGAAGAACAAAGTGCTGAAGTACAACAGCTGAAGAACACAAGTGCTGAAGCTGAAAGACCAAAGTACTGAAGTACAACAGCTGAAGAGTTCACAAGAGCTGAAGATCAACAACTGATGTACAAAGTCTGAAGACAAAGACTGAAGACATCAGCTGATGATATCTACTGAAGTCATCAGCTGATGAAACACCTGAAGGTCAAAGTCTGAAGATCAAGTACTGAAGCCTCAGTAGTTTGTCACAACTGCTGAAGAGTACTTCTCAGTAGTTGTGATATCAGTAGTTTTATTTTCTATGTTTCAGTAGTTTTATAAAACGACTGAAGAGCTTGTTCTTCAGTCGTTGTAGTTTCAGTAGTTTTATATTTTGTACTTAACATGCTGATATGTTCTCAGTAGTTGTGAACATTTCAGTAGTTTGTTAAGAATTAGTTATTTTTGTATTGGATCTGCCAGTTGTCACTTTCCGTGATAACAGCAGTGACTGTTGCACTCTATATAAGGAGTGACAACCTATTGTAATCAGTGAGGAATGAGTAATTGAATGGAATGAATGATTGATTTGATTAGAAATATTCTACATCTATAAACATTCCTAGAAATCAGAAGTACATATTCTCTCCCTATAACCGTATGCGATCTTAACGCTTACAAGTATCGATTGCTTGCTACAAATTTGTCTAATTCTAGTTTGTATTCCGCTGCTTCATATTCTGATACATCAAACTTGTGATCACTGATCCTGTCAAATGGTATCAGAGCTGGTTAATCATTGATCGATCTAATAATTGATCATTGAAACTGCTATTCAAGATCCAAGTTTGATTGAATTAGCTTTTGTTTTTGCAAGAAATGGTTATAGAGATTGAATTTTCTGTATTTCTGCTCATTCATCCTGAGATCTTTTTCTTGGTTCTCATTGAGTTTGTTGTGGTTTGTCTAAAACTTTTTAAAACTTGAATTAAACTGTTTTTGAACTGAAAATGACCACTCCTTCCAATGATCCTCACAATACTGGTTCCTCAACCAAGCCTCCTATGCTGGTTAGGAATGAGTATAACATATGGCAAAGACGTATGCTTCATCACCTGTCTGTTAACAGCGCAGGGTGTTGGACATCAGTGGTACATGGTCCACACAAGCCTATGGTGAATAACCCGAAACCAATCAAATGGTTCCGAAGAGGAGGGAGCAATACTCAGATGAGGATAAGAAGTTGCTTGAGATTGATGCAAAAGCCCATGGAATTCTGGCCATGGCATTGCCCAATGAAATCTATTCTGGGCTAATGCATCATGAAACTGCCCATGACCTCTGGATTGCTTTGAAAGAACAATTTGGAGGAACAATGAGGTCTTGGCAAATAATAGAGAAATTCTTGCCCAACAATATGAGACATTCTCTCATAGAAAGGGTGAGACACTGACTCAACAATATGAGCGGTTTTCTTGTTTGATCTCTGAATTAAAAATGGTCAAACTTGAATACACAATATTCAGATGAATAACAGATTTCTCAGATCACTGCCTGAGAGATGGGACACATATACTATTGTCCTACGCTCTAGTGCAAGTTTGGACAAACTATCTCTCACCCAACTCCATGGGAAATTGCTCACTTTTGAGAGAGAGATAGAACAGAAGAGAAAGCTGTCTTCATCTGGAAAGCTCACTGAAGACTTTATACAAGGCAACACTGCCCTGGTGGGTCATGAGTCAGAATATGCTTCATCTGAATGCCAGTATGATGAGCATATTAATTTCTCTTCAAGCACTTCTAATTCTGCATTTGTAAGTGTTGATGGTCAGTTTACTGGGTGTAATAATGACAATCTATGTTTCATTATGGATGATCTCAAGGGGATTGCTGATGATGATTTAGAAGAGATGGATATTTTGAGCCAAATGGCCTTGATAAATATCAGATCTCAGAAGTTCTACAAAAGAACTGGAAGAAAATTCCCAGGACTCTCTGGCAAAACCAAAGTTGGTTTTGACAAGAGCAAGTTGAGGTGTCACAAATGCCAACGGCTTGGACACTTTGCAAGAGAGTGTAGATCAACTGGATCTAACTCTACTGCACCCTTTGTGACTTTTCCTGGCAATAGTCAACAATACAGAGGCAACATCCTGTCACATCTAGTCATCATCCTCAACAACAATCTCCGGCATATTTTGTTCCTCAGGGTCAAATGCCATATCAGTACCCTTGTTATTACATGCCACAGTCAAATCAAGTTCAAGTTCCTATGACACCACAACCTCATGCATTACCAGAACCTCAGCCTTCCCTATCTCATCAACAACCTCAATCTCAACAACAGCTTCTTCACCCCAGGAGTTGTTGACTGGAGCAGTTTACCAGATGACTTGTCTGGTCATGATCAACTGTTCTCAGGTGCTGGTCAACATGGTGGTGACAGTCCTTTTGGGAATCTAGCTCTTATGGCTTTGGAGTCTGCTGATACTTCATCTTCCAATGCCTCTACACCTCAGGTATCACAGGTATCCTCTGAGGCAAAAGCCAAATTATGTTCTGAACCATGCATAGCAGCATTTGCTTCCATTAGAGAAGCAAATGTAGCTTTAATTAATAAGAACATTGAGCTAGAACAAATAATTTCCAAAAACAAAGCTGAGTTTGAGTTTGTGCTCAAAGATAAAATGATGAGGTTTATAAACTGAATTGCCAAATAATTGATGATAAGGCTAGAGAAGATGTACTTCTAGAGAAGTACAAAGATCTCAAAGAAACCCTTGCAGTTACCCAGGTCGAGTGTGATAGATGGGTACAATCATGCAAAGGTTTTGAAATGCTTCTTAGTAAGCAATCTGCTTCAAATGTGAAGTTTGGAATTGGCTACAATCACACTGCTCCACCTACAGATTTTACCCCAAGAGCAGAGGTAGAATCTGATGGTGAGAGTGATAACCAATCCATCACATCATGTGATCTACCTTCTGATACAGCACAATCAGAAGTAGCAGTCAGCATCAAGCCCTCTTTGAACCTATCAGCTGATGTTGATGGTCCAAATGCTAACATTCACATGATCAATAGGTTGATCAACTCAGGAGTTAATCCTGAAGGTCCTGAAAGGACTGGAGAGCAGGATTTAACATCTGAAGTTCAAACTTCAACTGCTGCCAGTACTGAAGAGAAGAAAACTGGCAGTAGAAAGAGTTTGAAGACTACTAAAGAGGTAGTCAAGAAAGCAACCAATGCTTCCAAAGCATGAAGAACAAGTCTTCTGTTGCTTCACCATCTTTAGTTGATGATCAACCTAAGATGAAGAAGAAACCATGTGAAGTATGTGGTTTGTTCAATCATCTTACAGATGATTGTTGGTACAAAAGAGGTTCCAAACTCAAACAAAAAGAAATTAATGAGAAAATGGTAAAAATGAAAACTGAGTTTGAGACCACATTTGTATCAGCAACATCAAATCCTGTAACCCTTAAGTCCTTAAAGAATCCAAAAAGGAAGGAGTTAAACAGGTGACAGCTGAGGGTGCTCAAAGAAGAAGATGCAACATAGGACCTTATCTAACTCCACTAGCAATGTGTCTGATGAGCTGAAAGCTTTATCACAAAATCAGACACAGCTGGTGATGATGGTACAACATCTGTTGGGTAGAGTTAACCAACTAGATTCTCCTATGTTGAAACCACAGAAAAGGAGGTCTAAGCCAAAGGACTCCTCTTCTACACCATCTTCTTCTCTCAGGCTGTTGTTACAAATAAACATGTTAGTTTACCATCTATTGATGAGACCAGGCCCAAACCAAAAAGTTTGGGTCTCTAAAACTAACTGATTGTTATTATTGCAGGGTTCTTCAACATGCCAAAGTAGCATCTGGTATGTAGACAGTGGGGGATCTATGCACATGACTGGGAACATCTCTCTTCTTCATGACTACTCTCAAGGAAATAAGGGATTTGTCTCTTTGGGCAATGATGCTAGGGTTACATCATCGGTAAGGGCTTTGTCTCCAATGGAGAAATCAAATTTGATGATGTTAATCATGTGGAAAATCTCAAGTACAACCTCTTGAGTGTCAGTCAAATGTGTGATAAAGGCCATGTTGCCCTTTTCACAAGTCAAAACTGTAGGATTCTGTCATCCAAAGTTTTGCACTTGATTGACAAGGTGTTGGATGATCACACTCTCCTGAAAGCCAACAGGACAGGAAGAGTGTATGCCTTAGATCTCTCTAAGAAGATAGATCTCAAAGGCAATCCTTGCCTATTTTCCAAAGCCTCTTCTCAAGAATCTAAACTGTGGCACAGGAGGCTTGGTCATGTTAATCTCAAAAACATGAATCAGCTTAGCCACAATAGTTTAGTCAGAGGCTTACCAATAAAGGAGTTCCACTGTGATGAAACCTGCACTGCTTGTTTAAAAAAAAAACAACACAAAGTCTCATTCCCTCCTATTGAAGTGTCCAAGTCCACTGCCTGCTTGCAATTACTGCATATGGATCTATTTGGTCCTGTGAGAGTAATGAGCATGGCAAAGAAGAAATACTGTCTGGTAATTGTGGATGATTACTCCAGATTTGTATGGACTTTCTTTCTACATTCAAAGGATGAGGCTACTCAGAAGATTATCCACTTTGTGCTGTACATTGAGAAGCAGTATTCCCTTCCAGTCAAGTGTATTAGGAGTGATAATGGAACTGAGTTCAGAAATCATACACTTGATGACTTCTATCTTTCAAAGGGAATCAAAAGGCAGTTCAGCATTCCAAGGACTCCAGAACAAAATGGAGTAGTGGAGAGAAAGAACAGGACCCTCATTGAAGCTGCAAGGTCCATGCTGGCTGACTCAGGTTTGCCATTGACCTTTTGGGCCGAAGCTGTCAACACAGCTTGTTATGTGCAAAATAGAGTTTTAGTAAATCAGAGGTTGATGAAGACTCCATATGAAGTTCTCCATCATTTGGCTCCTCTGATTTCATTTTTCAAAGCATTTGGGTGTCCCTGTTTTATTCTCAACACAAAGGATCAACTCCACAAATTTGATCCTCAGGTGGATGCAGGATACTTTGTTGGGTATTCATCTACTTGCAAGGCATACAGAGTCTTCAACTGCAGAACAAAGATGGTTGAAGAAACTCTACATGTTAAGTTTAATGAATCTCCAAAGGACAAGATTCCACAAAGTCCTGTGGAGTTATTTGATTTGGACATACTGCAATATGTTCCTTATCAAACTCCTACTGTTGCTCCTGTCAACAGTTCACCACCTGGTGGTACTGCTGATGATGATGATGATTGCAGTACTCACCTCTTCAGGTTTAGCGATCAGCTACCTGACTCAGCTAGACCTGATGTTCCTGTAGCGCCAGTAGCACCATCCACAACAAATGCTGATGAGATTTCTTCGAATTCAACTTCCTTTGAATTACCATCCACTGATTGGTTTCAAGGAAATGATTCACCATCACCATCTGTTGCTGCTGAACCGGCTATAAACACTTGCACAGATCTCATTGTGTATCAAGATCTGAAGAATCACCCTATGTCTCAAATCATTGGTGATATCACTGCTGGAGTATCAACAAGAAGTCAATTGTCAAACAATTTCTGCTTCTATGCTCTCTTCATCAGTCAGCAAGAGCCAAAGAATTATCACATTGCTTTAAAGGACAATGGATGGGTTGATGCCATGCAGCTTGAGCTTCTTCAGTTCAAGAAACAGCAAGTGTGGGAACTGGTTCCTCTACCTCCAGGTAAGTGTGCAATACGCACTAAATGGGTGTTTAGGAACAAAACTGATGAAAATGGGCTTATTGTTAAGAACAAGGCCAGACTGGTTGTTCAGGGGTTTGCACAAGAAGAAGGTATTGATTATGATGAAACCTTTGCCCCTGTAGCCAGACTGGAAGCAATTCGATTGTTTTTAGCTTATGCTGCTTATCAAAACCTTAAAGTCTTTCAAATGGATGTCAAAAGTGCATTTTTGTATGGAAAAGTTAAAGAAGAGGTTTATGTATGTCAACCTCCAGGCTTTGAGGACAATAAACATCCTAATTGGGTGTATAAGCTTGATAAAGCTCTTTATGGGTTAAAACAAGCTCCCAAAGCCTGGTATGAGACATTATCAAACTTTCTTCTGGACAACAATTTCGCTAGAGGCTCCATAGACAAGACTTTATTCATTAAGAAAGCTGGGTAGCATAATCTACTTGTTCAAATTTATGTAGATGATATCATTTTTGCATCCTCTGATCCAAAGTTGTGTGATGCCTTTACAAAGTTGATGCAACAGAAGTTTGAAATGAGTGCCATGGGAGAATTACAGTTCTTTCTGGGGTTGCAAATCAAACAAAAGGCTGATGGAATTTTTATTCATCAGTCCAATATACAAAAGATCTTTTGCAAAAGTTTGATTTACAAAACTGTAAGCCCTGTTCTACTCCATGAGCAGCACCACACAACTGGACTCAGATCAGAAAGGTAAAGTGGTTGATGAAACACTTTACAGATGTATGATTGGGTCCTTGATGTATTAACAGCTTCTAGACCAGATATTATGTTTGCTACATGTGTTTGTGCTAGATTTCAGGCTGCACCTAAAGAGTCTCATCTGATTGCAGTCAAGAGGATCTTAGATATCTGCAAGGCACTCCATCTCTAGGTTTATGGTACTCTACCGGACATTCTGGTAAATTAGTTGCTTTTTCTGACAGTGACTATGCAGGGTGTAAGTTGACCAGGAAATCAACTTCTGGTGGATGTCAATTCCTAGGCAACTGCTTGATTTCTTGGCAGAGCAAGAAACAGACCTCAGTTGCTACATCCACTGCTGAAGCAGAGTACATTGCTGCTGCAAGCTGTACATCTCAGGTACTCTGGCTTCAAAACCAACTTTTGGATTATGGCATTACAGAGACTAAGACTCCATGTTAATGGATAGTGCTTCAGCTCTTTGCATTGTCAAAAATCCAGTCCAGCACTCTAGGACCAAACATATAGAGATCAGACATCATTTTATAAGGATTGTTTTGAAAAGGTCTGATTGATCCTAAGTTTGTGCCTAGTGCTGATGAGCTTGCAGACATTTTTACTAAGCCTTTGGATAGTTCAACTTTCCAAAACCTGGTGTTAAGGCTTGGTATGCTGCAGCTAGAATAAGTGACAACTACTGATGATCTTAGTAATTCATACTGATGATCATGAGTACCTATGTCACATATAAGTACTGATGAGCTCTTTTAACTTTAGTAGTTTTTATAACTACTGAAGGCTAAATGTCTCACAAGTACTGAAGTACTTCATCTGTGCTAAACTACTGATGTAGTTACAACTACTGATGCAGTCACAACTACTGCAATCAGTAAAAACAGATAAGTACTGATGTCCTATGAAACAACTGAAATCAGCCAAAAAGACTGATGAATGTGTTGAGGACAGTTTGAAACAGCTGAAAAGCTAAGAATTGACGAAAATAGCTGAAGAGAACTTTCTCTTCAGTCGTTTGTACAACTGCTGTTTCATTTTAAACAACTGAAGCAAAACCACGTCTTCAGTAGTTTTATAACTACTGATGACTAATACCAAGTCTTCAGTTGTTTACAACAGCTGATGACAAAACCACTGTCTTCAGTAGTTTCATAACTACTGATGACAAACACCAAGTCCTCAGTTGTTTCAATCATCTGAAGTCAAAACCACGGTCTTCAGTAGTTTTCCAAACTACTGATGCCTAACACCACGACTTCAGCTGTTTCAACGTCTGAAAGGATAATACCATGTCAACGGTCGTTTAAAACTACTGATGACTAACACCACATCCTTCAGTCGTTTCCTTACCCGTACCCTATAAATACCCCTAACCTGAGCTCTCCATGCTTCATCTTCTTCAAACCTAACGTTCCTCTCCAAAACTTCCCTCTTCTCCATGGCGTCTATGCAATTAAACCGCGACACAACTGTGTTGCCTACCTCACTAAATCGCCGATCTGGACTAAGTTCGATACTGCTATCGATCTTATGGTTCAGTCCCAATACAACAAGGCATTCCTTCTGAACCCCGTCTTACATGCCGAATCCTTGAACCAATTTTGGATGAACGTTACTGTTACCACTGAGGAGAGCAACACACCATCCCTCCGGTCAGTCGTCAACAACAAAGAAGTAGTCATTACTCCTGCAATAATCCGTAAAATTCTTCAACTGAGTGATGCTACTTCTCCTGCTGGATATCCGAAGGGCACCATAGATCTATCCTTTGCTCAGCATGGATATCAAGGCGATCTCAGTGCCACCACCATCATGAAGAAACACTTTAATGACGCTGAGCGCCTGATTTTTCACATGGTAAATGTATGTTTGGCCCCTAAGACGTCGTCTTGGGATCAAATGTCCACCAAATGGCAGCAGGTAATGTATTCTATCCTTGAGCAACAACCACTAAACTTTTCAGAATTAATATTTTCAGAGCTCAAAGATATGGCTCAAAAACTAACTGCCAACCGTTGGATACTCTATCCACGGTTCATAATGGCCATTATTAAAGACCAGCTTAATGCTGAGGGACTTGTTGGCTTGGGAGTCCCTGCTACAGCTGTTCTGCCGGAAGTATACTCCCGGCACAACTCTGACCGGACACTAAAAATGGCTGCCAAGCTGCGAAAACCCACGCAGCTGGAACCCACAGCCACCACCTCCAAATCCAAAGTCCCCACCAAACCCACCAAAAGAAAACCAAAATGGCTACTCAGGAATTGAGTCCCCTGAGGATGCCCCTGCAACACAAACGCAGGACATATCCACTAGTCCAAACCCCTAGTGGATACAATGACTCCTCCAGCCACAGCCGCTCAGGCTTCCTCTCAACAGGAGCCTGCAGCAACTTCCATGGGCACCTACTATCTGGATCTTACTCACTTGAGGAGATTGCCATTGAAGAGCACCATCCACCCCAGGTGCACACTGCTTCTATCCCCTCACCCCAAACAACCGCCCCTCACAGCCAACTTTAATAGTTGCACAAGTGCTGACTCAATTGCACTCCTCACCCACTCCCCAGAAACCACTTACTACTGGGAATACCTCTACAATTGAGGGGGAGGAACACAGTGCACCTGAGAACCCACAGCACAGGGGTTTCCAATTCTATCTCCTGGTGTAGACAAGGAGCTTAGAATATCTAGTGAGGCTGCCACCTCCTCTGACTCAGCACATGACCAGAGTGAGGCTGGTAACATTGCTAAGACCTCCCTAGAGGCAACAGCTGATGATGGACATTGTCCTGAGGCTGGAAGTCCCCAGTACCAAGCACAAGGGGCACATGCACCAACTGGTCTACACCCAGTGCATGTAAATCCTGCTCTAAGCAGGAGGTCAGCTGATTCAGCTTCGGCTGATGATGACCTGGGCTTCTTCTATGATGTTCTTGCCCAGAACACAATCCTGGAAGAGAAAGTCAGTAGGCTGCAAAACCTACTTGACCAACTCTCCCAAGGAGAAAGACCATCTGCCTCTATCCACCCACAGATGGCACCTTCCCTGAAGGTTTCCCAAACACCGCCACCCCAAATCAACCACCTGCCTCTGCTTCAGGCCCTACTTCTCAGGAACAGAACCCTCCTGAGCAAATAGGTGCTGTACTCCAAATTCCCTCCCTCTCATCACACCCATAATCACTGATATAGTGATCAAAGCCCTTGATGAGAGGCTTTCCTTCACATTACAGCCCTTGGTTGATGCTGCTGTCCAAAAGACTCTTTCTGCGGTACAACCCCTTCCTCCAATGCAACCAAAAAGGGGGAGAGTACTGCAGTGAAAGAAAGGAAGAGGAAAAGATCTGAGGAAAAGGAAGAGAAGCAAGTCCAAGAGGAGGAAAAAGAAAAGCAACCTCTGCTCACTTACAAGCGAAAGAGAAGTGCTGATGATCACACCGCTGAAGACAAATCCTTGGAGGAGCTGGTCAAAGAAGCTGACACACACACAGCCGCTCCATGGATAAAATAATTGAACAACTCTTCAGGCAGGGGTTTGACACAGCCACACTGGATAGTGAGATCAGAAGGTTAGAAGTACAAGAGATACAAACCCGATGGGCAGGGTATGATGCTCTTGAGAAAGAGAGGTTGGAAATAATGATCCGCTTATTGCAAAATACTTGGGAAGATCATTAATGGAGATCCGCGCATGGACCAGGGACAGCATTCTGGCTATAGCCACCAGAATCTGTCTGTCTGAGCAATTCAACAAAGGGATTATTATGGAAGCCCTTGATGAGGCTGGGGCTGGCAAAAGGTTAGAGATGGCTAAACTCACAAAGGCGAAACTAACTACAAGGATGCTAGATCAACCTTCCCTTCCACCCACTAAAACAGATCCTATCCCTCAAATCTCCCAACCAACCTCTAAGCCAAAATCCAAACATCCTCATTCTTCAAAACCAATTCCTTCACCAACCCAACATCATCCGTGATGTACCCAGAAGGAGGAGAAGGGTGCTGAGGATGGAAGAAGAAGAAGAAGAGGATGAAGATGATAGTCTGCCACTCTCTGCTGTTCTGAAGCTACCAAAACCCCGAAGTCAACCCATGATCACACCTGACTCTCAAAGGGAAATGGTCAGAGTCAAGATAGAAGAAGAAGAACAGCAGAAACAGCACGATGAGCAACTGTTGAAGATGGTTGACAAGGAATTTCCTCAGTCATCATCTATTCAAGCCATGAAAGGGCATGCTCAAAGGCTGTACACTCTCACGCACACCTTTCAGTATCAGAAGGAGAGAGTGAGAGTATGGCCAGACCCCAGGGTGAGTTCTAGAATCCATAAAAGAACTATCCCACACAGATACAACGGCCAGGTACGAAAAACAATCGAGTCTACCATCATGTTGGCCGTTGTAGTCTCACCTTGGGAAATCATTGATGAATTCAAGAAAGCTCACCAAGCAAAGAAGACCCCTCAAGCCTTACTAGAAAACAAGATGATTAAGAAGGGGTTGTTATATAAAAAGCTTGAATACATCCAGAAGAATGAGCTCCAGTTACTCCTTGAAGGCAACCATCCTGATGAATTTGTATATAGGGAGGTAACTACGGTGGAGCTGAAAAATGGCAGGACCATGAAGTACTTATCAGAGTACTATGGTCCAGAGTTCTTCTTCGAAGGAGGAGCAGAAGAACTCTCTCAGGAGGAACAAGTTGTCTCCTTGAGGCCTATGTTCGTGAGTCATACAGACTCATTATGGGGAAGTAAATCTCATGAATGGGATAACAACTCTGTGTCCAGTTCCCCAAAACAGAGTTCCCATTCATACTCTGCCAAACAAATATTTGAGATTTCTTCCCAGGCCTGAGCTTACATGGGTCATCTTCTCTACTGATCAAGAAGGAAAAAGACCAACATTTTGCCATCAATAAGTGGGAGAATAAATAAGTTAGAGGTTTTGGCTGCATTGGTTCAGGGGGAGTTTGTTGGACCAAAAGAACCAATGAGCCAAGATCAGAAAATCTCTAAGTCCCACATGGTATCACAACAACTGCTGAAAGCCTCATCAGTAGTTTGACAAGTGCTGAAGACTTCAACAGCTGAAGATCAAGTGCTGAAGACCTTAATAGCTGAAGAACCAAAGTGCTGAAGTACAACAGCTGAAGAACACAAGTGCTGAAGCTGAAAGACCAAAGTACTGAAGTACAACAGCTGAAGAGTTCACAAGAGCTGAAGATCAACAACTGATGTACAAAGTCTGAAGACAAAGATTGAAGACATCAGCTGATGATATCTACTGAAGTCATCAGCTGATGAAACACCTGAAGGTCAAAGTCTGAAGATCAAGTACTGAAGCCTCAGTAGTTTGTCACAACTGCTGAAGAGTACTTCTTCAGTAGTTGTGATATCAGTAGTTTTATTTTCTATGTTTCATAGTTTTTATAAAACGACTGAAGAGCTTGTTCTTCAGTCGTTGTAGTTTCAGTAGTTTTATATTTTGTACTTAACATCTGATATGTTCTCAGTAGTTGTGAACATTTCAGTAGTTTGTTAAGATTAGTTATTTTTGTATTGGATCTGCCAGTTGTCACTTTCCGTGATAACAGCAGTGACTGTTGCACTCTATATAAGGAGTGACAACCTATTGTAATCAGTGAGGAATGAGTAATTGAATGGAATGAATGATTGATTTGATTAGAAATATTCTACATCTATAAACATTCCTAGAAATCAGAAGTACATATTCTCTCCCTATAACCGTATGCGATCTTAACGCTTACAAGTATCGATTGCTTGCTACAAATTTGTCTAATTCTAGTTTGTATTCCGCTGCTTCATATTCTGATACATCAACTTGTGATCACTGATCCTGTCACAAAGATATGGCAATGAACAGAATTAGTTATAGAGAGAGAAATTTTCTGCAAAGGAATATTTCATTCAATCACACGCTTTGGCATGGCTTTCGCAAAATTACAATATAGGTCATTCTTCCTTATATAAGGAAAGATGACGTAGGCTGATGTCACTTGATAGTGACATCTAACCGTTATTTAACAAACTACTGAAACACTAAAACTACTGAAGATGTCAAGCAGCTGACATCTTACAAGAAGCTAAGTGTTTACTTATTACAAAACTACTGATAAGAAACTACTGAAACTACAACGACTGAAGAACAAGCTCTTCAGTCGTTTTACAAAACTACTGGAAGTAAAAACATAAAACTACTGATAAACACAACTACTGAAGAAGTACTCTTCAGCTGTTATGACAAACTACTGAAACTTCAGCACTTGGTCTTCAGACTTGAACTTCAGATGTTTCATCAGCTGATGACTTCAGTAGATGTCATCAGCTGATGTCTTCAGTCTTTGTCTTCAGACTTTGTACATCAGTTGTTGATCTTCAGCACTTGTGACTCTTCAGCTGTTGAACTTCAGTACTTTGGTCTTCAGCTTCAGCACTTGTATTCTTCAGCTGTTGACCTTCAGTACTTTGGTCTTCAGCTTCAACACTTGTGTTCTTCAGCTATTGGACTTCAGCACTTTAGTCTTCAGCTTCAGCACTTGTGTTCTTCAGCTGTTGAGCTTCAGCACTTTAGTATTCAGCTGTTGAAGTCTTCAGTACTTGATCTTCAGCTGTTGAAGTCTTCAGTACTTGATCTTCAGCTGTTGAAGTCTTCAGCACTTGTCGAACTGCTGGTGAAGCCTTCAGCAGTTGTTGTGATATCATGTGGGACTTAGAGGTTTTCTGATCTTGGCTCATTGGTTCTTTTGGTCCAACAAACTCCCCCTGAACCAATGCAGCCAAAACCTCTAATTGATTTATTTTCCCACTTATTGTTGGCAGAATGGTTGGTCTTTTTCCTTCTTGATCATTGAGAAGATGACCCATATAAGCCCTGGCCTGGGAATGAGTCTCTGATGATTTGGTTGGCAATGTATGGATGGGAGCTCTGTATTGGGGAATTGGACACTGAGCTGTTACCCCATCCATGAGACTCAGTTCCCAACTATGAGCTTGTAGGATTCCCTGGTGTAGGCCTCCAAAAATACAATTTGTTCCTCCATGGTGAGCTCCTCTACCTCACCATCGAAGAATCCTTCTGGCCCATAGTACTCAGACAAGAATTTGACCTGTTTTCCATTTTTGAGTACCACTGTTGTAATCTGTCTGTAAGCAAATTCATGAGGATGATGACCTTCTAACAGCAGTGGTAACTCATCCTTTCTGATCTCATTCAGCCTCTTATACACCAGCCCTTTTTTGATCATTCTGTTCTCCAGCATCTTTTGTGGGGGCATGTTTGAGGTGTAGGCCTTTTTGAAATCTTCCAGGATTTCCCAGGGTGAGACTACAAGGGCTAAGGAGATCACTTCATCTACAATCTTTTTCACTTGCCCATTGTATCTCTGAGGGATATTTTTCTTTTGTATTCTATGAGCCACCATGGGATCAGGCCAAATTCTTACTCTTTCTTTCACATACTGAAAAGTATGTCTAAGAGTATAAATCCTCTGAGCTTGTTTTTTCATATTAATGATGGAGGAAGTGGCTGCATATGCTTTATCTACTCTCCTCAATAACTCTTCATCGTGCAATCTGTGTTGTTCTTCTTCTTCCAATTTCACTTTGATTGCATCTCTTTGTTGCTCAGGAGTTATTGCAAGAGAGAGATCTTTGGCCTTAGGCAACTGCAGAACAGCTGAGATCGGTAGCCTGTCTTCATCATCATCTTCTTCTTCTTCCAGCCTCAACACCTTTCTTTTCTTCTGCTTAGGTGCATCATCGGCTGTTGGTTTTGAGGGTAAGGGAGTTGGTTTTGTGGGTTGTGGTTGTGGTTGTTTTGGAGAGGGAATGTTGACAGGCTGAGTTAGCATTTTGGAGGTGAGTGTGGCTTTTGAGTGTTTGGCTAGCTCAGTCCTGCTCCCTGCTCCTGCTTCATTCAAAGCTTCAATTACTAATCCCTTAGTATATGCCTCAGACGAACAGATCTTGGAGGTTATGGCCAAGATGCTGTCCCTGGTCCATGATTTTATTTCGATCAATGATCTCCCAAGGTATTTGCTGATAAATCTGATCATGATCTCAAGTCTTTCTCTATCCATTATGCTGTAGCTGGCCCATCTTTGTTGAATCTCTTCGATCTCTAATCTTCTTATTTCAGAGTCTAGCTTTTCAGTATTGAAACCTTGCCTAAACAGCTGATCAATGATATTGTCCATTGATCTGTTGTGTTCAGCATCAGCCTCTTTAACCATTTCATTCAAGTTTTTCTCTTTTTCAGCACTTTTCTTTTTCTTATATGTGAACTTTCATGTCCTTTCTCCTTTTCAGCTCCCTTCTCATTCTCATTCTCCTTCTCTTTCTCGGTCTCATACACACAGTCCTTCTCTATTTCCACTTCTTTGTCCTTCTCTTTCTCTTTCTCCTTCTCCATCCTCTTTCTTTTAGCTTTCACTGCTGGAATCTCCCCCTTTTTGGGTGTATTGGTTTTAAGGGTTTGATCAGCAGAAAGCTTTTGGCTCAGTACATCCTCCACCATAGGTTGTAAGACAGAAGAAAGTCTCTCATCAACAGTTTTAATGACAAGTTCAGTTATCTGCGGTGTGATGAGAGATAGGGGATTTTGAGGGATAGCATCCATTTGCTCAGGGGGTTTTTGGTCCTGAGAAATGGTGCAAGAAACAGAGGCAGGTGGCTAAGATTCTTTGAGTGGCTGTGTTTAAGTGACCTTCAGAGGAAGGTGCCATCTGTTGGGTTGATGTGGTGGCAGATGGTCTTTCTCCCTGAGAGAGTTGGTCAAGTAGTTTTTGCAGCCTACTGACTTCCTCCTCTAGGATTATGTTCTGGGCATGAACATCATAAAAGAAGCCCAGGTCATCATCAGCAGATGCTGAATCACCTGACCTCCTGCTTGTAGTAGGATGTACATGCACTGGGTGTAGACCAGATGTAGCATGTGCCCCTTTATCTTGGAACTGGGGACTTCCAGCCTCAGGACTTTGTCCTTCATCAGCTGTTGCCTCTGGTGAGGTCTTAGTTATGTTACCAACCTCAGTCTGATCATATGCTGATTCAGATGAGGTGGTAGCCTCACCAGATGTTCTGATTTCCATATCCACACCAGGAGATAGAACATTTAAACCCCGGTGCTGTGGGTTGTTAGAAGCATGTGTATCCTCTTCCTCAATTGTTGTTGTTCTCCCCTTTGTTGGTGGTTGTAGGGGAGGAGGAGAGGCATGCAGCTGAGTCAGCACATTAGCAATTATAATGGTTGGACTTTGGGGGGCATTTGCATGGGGAGAGAAGATAGAAGCTGATTGCATCCGGGGAGAGGGATGCTCTTCAATGATAACCTCCTTAAGTAAGAGAGGTCTCAGTAATGTGGTTTCCCCTGAAGTGGTTGCAACAGGATCCTTTTGAGAGGATACCTGTGCGGCTGTTGCTGGTTGAGTCTTTAACACTACTGGAGGGTTTGAACCAGTAGGTTTATCCTATTTGGGTGGTACAGAAGCATCATCAGGGGACTCATCTCTCTGATTAGCTTGTTTGGGTTTGGATATTGGCTTGGTGGGGACTTTGGATCTGGCAGTTGAAGCTGTGGGTTCCCTTTGCTTGGGTTTGAGCAAACAGGCAGCTTCTTTGAGAGATTGGTCTGAGTTATGCCTGTAGTATACCTCAGCTAGAATAGCTGGTGCAGGGACTCCAAGGCCAACAAGGCCATCAGTTTGTAATTCATTTAAAATTATGGCCATCAGAAACCTGGGATATAATAGCCATCTGTTTCCCACAGGTTTCTGTGCCAGATCTTTGATTTCTAGAAATACAATTTGTGAAAAATTTAAAGGTTGGTGTTCTAGAATTGAATATAATACCTGTTGCCACCGGGAAGATATTTGATCCCATCAGGATGTCTTTGAGGCTAAGCAAACATTCACCATATGAAATATCAGTCTTTCAGCATGAGGGAGTTCTTCTTCAGTATGGTAGCAGCTTGAAGATTTCCGTCGTACCCATTGTAGATGAAGGACATATCAGTTGTGCCCTTTGGGTACTCAGTCACAGCAGTAGCATCTTGTAAATTTAGCACTCGACGAATGCTATCAGGTGTAACCTCTACTTGTTTTTGGTTGACCAATGACCGAACAGAAATTTGGCCGGAAGGCACATTAGTGTGAACGTAGGCATTGGACCAAAACTGACTTAGTGACTCTGGGTAGATGGTCGAGTTTAAGAGCAGAGCAGTACTATACTGAGAATCAGCCATTAGGTCTATGGCGTGATCAACTTTGTCCAGAAGGCCGATTTCGTGAGGTAGGCGACGCAATTATGTCTGGGTTTTAGAATCATGGTTGCCATTTTTGAGAGTATGAAGGTCAGAAGAACGGCTAATGGAACGTTTGAGAAGAAGACAGGTATTTATAGGGTTGGGATAGGAAAAGGCTGAAAGAAAACTACTGAAGGTTTTGGTGTGGTCATCAGCTGTTTGAAACTACTGATGACGTGGTATTAACCTTCAGAGGTTTAAAACAACTGACAGTGGTGGTGTTGTCATCAGGTGTTATAAAACAACTGAAGACTTGGTTTTGACCATCAGACGTTGAAACAGCTAAAGTCTTGGTGTTAACCATCAGTATATATGAAACTACTAAAGGTCGTGGTTTTGACTTCATATGATGTAAACAACTGAGGACTTGGTGTTTGTCTTCAGTAGTTGTGAAACTACTGAAGACAGTGGTTTTGCCATCAGTTGTTGTAAACAACTGAAGACTTGGTATTAGTTATCAGTAGTTATGAAACTACTGAAGACTGTGGTCTTGCTTCAGTTGTTTAGAAACAGCAGTTGTAGAAACAACTGAAGAGAAATTACTCATCAGCTGTTTTCGTCAATTCTTAGCTTTTCAGCTGTTTCATACTGTCCTCAACACTTACTCATTAGACTTTTCATCTGCTTTTCAGGTGTTTCATAGGACGTCAGTACATATCTGTTTTTACTGATTTCAGTAGTTGTAACTACATCAGTAGTTGTAACTACATCAGTAGTTTAGAATAGATAAAGTACGTCAGTACTTGTGAGGCATTTAGCCTTCAGTAGTTATAAAAACTACTGAGGGTAAAAGAACTCATCAGTACTTATATGTGACATGGTTACCAATGATCATCAGTACTTATTACTGAGATCATCAGTAGTTGTCACTTATTCTAGCTGCAGCATACCAAGCCTTAACACCAGGTTGTGGAAAGTTGAACTATCCAAAGGCTTAGTAAAAATGTCTGCAAGCTCATCAGCACTAGGCACAAACATAGGATTAATTACACCCTTTTCAAAACAATCTCTTATAAAATGATGTCTAATTTCTATATGTTTGGTCCTAGAGTGCTGGACTGGATTTTTGACAATGCAAAGAGCTGAAGCACTATCCATTAATAACGGAGTCTTAGTCTCTGTAATGCCATAATCCAAAAGTTGATTCTGAAGCCAGAGTACTTGGGATGTACAACTTGCAGCAGCAATGTACTCAGCTTCAGCAGTGGATGTAGCAACAGATGTTTGTTTCTTACTCTGCCAAGAAATCAAACAGTTGCCTAGGAATTGACATCCACCAGAAGTTGATTTCCTGGTTAACTTACACCTTGCATAGTCACTATCAGAGAAAACAACCAATTTGCAAGAGTGCCCAGTGGAATACCATAAACCTAGAGATTGTGTACCTTGCAAATATCTAAAGATCCTCTTGACTGCAATCAGATGAGACTCTTTAGGTGCAGCCTGAAATCTAGCACAAACACATGTAGCAAACATAATATCTGGTCTAGAAGCTGTTAAATACATCAAGGACCCAATCATACATCTGTAAAGCGTTTCATCAACAGCTTTACCTTTCTGATCAATATCCATTGTGTGGTGTTGCACATGGGAGTAGAACAGGGCTTACAGTTTTGTAAATCAAACTTATTTAAAAGATCTTTTGTATATTTAGACTGATGAATGAAAATTCCATCGGCTTTTGTTTGATTTGCAAGCCTAGAAAGAACTGTAAGTCTCCCATTGCACTCATTTCAAACTTCCTTTGCATTAATTTTGTAAAATCATCACACAACTGGGGATCAGAGGATGCAAATATAATATCATCAACATAATTTGAACAAGTAGCTATGCTGATCCACCTTCTTAATAAATAAGGTTTTATCTATAGAGCTTCTAGTGAAATTATTTTGCAGAAGAAAGTTTTGTAATCAGTAGTTTAGTTTCAGTAGTTTAGCATCAGTAGTTTTGTATTTTGTGCTTAGCACTCTCTGATATGTTCTCAGTAGTTGTGAACATTTCAATAGTTTGTTAAGTGTTAGTTATTTTTGTAATAAATCTGCCAGTTGTCACTATCCCGTGATATCAGCAGTGATTGCACTCTATATAAGGAGTGTCAACCTAATTGTAATTTGTGAATGATTGAGCAGAAACATTTGATATTATTGAAACAATCCTTTTCACAGAAATATATTCTCTCGTTACAACCGTAGTTGTTCTTAATGCATACGAATATCAAATTCTTGCTATAATTTGTCTAATTCTTGTTTTTATTCCGCTGTGTAACACTCTAATCCATCAAACTTGAGATCACTGATCCTGTCAAATGGTATCAGAGATTGAATTAGCATTTTTGCAAGAAACGGTTATAGAGATTGAATTTTCTGTGTTTTTGGTCATTCATCCTGAGATTTATTCTTGGTTTTCATTAAGTCTGTTGTGGTCTGTGTAAAATATTTTAAAAGCTTGAATTAAATTGTATTTGGACCTAAAATGACTACTCCTTCCAATGATCCTCACAATACTAGTTCCTCAACCAAGCCTCCAATGCTGGTTAGGAGTGAGTATAACATATGGCAACGACGAATGCTCCAACACCTGTCTGTTAACAGCTCAGGTTGTTGGACATCAGTGGTACATGGTCCACACAAGCCTATGGTGAATAACCCGGAAACCAATCAAATGGTTCCGAAGAGGAGGGAGCAATACTCAGATGAGGATAAGAAATTGTTTGAGATTGATTCAAAAGCCCATGGAATTTGGCCATGGCACTGCCCAATGAAATCTATTCTCGGCTAATGCATTATGAAACTGCCCATAACTCTGGAATGCCTTGAAAGAACAATTTGGAGGAACAGATGAGGTCTTGGCAAATAATAGAGAAATCCTTGCCTAAAAATATGAGACATTCTCTCATAGGAAGGGTGAGACACTGACTCAACAGTTTGAGCGTTCTCTTGTTTGATCTCTGAATTAAAAATGGTCAAACATGATTACACCAATAGCCAGATGAATAACAGATTTCTCAGATCACTGCCTGAGAGATGGGACACATATACTATTGTCCTACACTCCAGTGCAAATTTGGACAAACTATCTCTCACCCAACTCCATGGGAAATTGCTCACATTTGAGAGAGAGATAGAACAGAAACGAAAACTGTCATCATCTGGAAAGCTCACTGATGACTTTGTACCAGGAAACACTGCCTTGGCAAGTCATGAGTCAGAGTATGCAGGATCAGAATGCCACTATGATGAGCATATTGATTTCACCTCAAACAATTCTAATCATGCCTTTGTGAGTGTTGATTGTCATTCTGGTAATAATAGTGACAATCTATGCTTTATCATGGATGATTTGAAGGGCATTGCTGATGATGATTTAGAAGAGATGGATATTTTGAGCCAAATGGCCTTGATCAATATCAGATCTCAGAAATTCTACAAGAGAACTGGCAGGAAATTTCCTGGACTCTCTGACAAAACCAAAGTTGGTTTTGACAAGAGCAAGTTGAAGTGTCACAAATGCCACAGGCTTGGACACTTTGCAAGAGAGTGTAGATCAACTGGATCTAACACCTCTGCACCCTTTTTGACTTTTCCAAATAACAATTCACAATCCAAAGGCAACATTCTGCTGATTCTAGTCATTCATCACACCCTCAATCTCCTGCATATTTTGTTCCTCAGGGTCAAATGCCATATCCTTATCCCTGCTATTATATGCCACAGTCAAATCAAGTTCAAGCTCCTATAGTACCACAACCTCATGCACTACCAGAACCTCAACCATCTCCATCTCAATCACAACCTCATCACAGCCTCTTCACACCTGGAGTTGTTGACTGGAGTAGCTTACCTGATAACTTGTCTAGTCACACTGAGCAATACTATGCTGGTGCTAGTCAACATGGTGGTGAACACCCTTTTGGAAATCTTGCTCTCATGGCCCTAGAGTCTACTGAGGGTTCCTGCTCAAATGCATCATCTTCACAGGTAACTCAGGTATCTTCAGAGGCTAAAGCCGAGTTATGTTCTGAATCATGCATGGCTGCCTTTGTCTCTATTAGAGAGGCAAATGTAGCATTAATAAATCAAAAACTTGAGTTTGAGAAAACCATTTCAAAAGAAAAGCTGAGTATGAGTCTGCTCTTAACAGTAAAAGTGATGAGATTTATAAGCTTAAATGCCAATTAAATGATGAAAAGGCCAAGCTAGAGGTTATTCTGGAAGACCACAGGAGTCTCAAAGAAAAACTTGCAGTGACCCAAGTTGAGTGTGACCGCTGGGTCTCATCATGCAAGGGATTTGAAATGCTTCTTAGCAAGCAAACTGCTTCAAATGTGAAGTTTGGTATTGGTTACAACCATACTGCTCCACCAACAGACTTTACTCCTAACTCCATAGTTAAGTCTGAAAGTGAAAGCAATCTCCAAACCACATTATCGTGTGAATCATTCTCCAATGATAATCTAAGATCAGAGAATGAAACCAGTGTTAAGATCTCAGCAAATAAATTGACTGATGATCTAACTACTGAGACTCATATGAAGCTGAATACTTCAGATGTTGTTCCTCAATGTACCCCAAGTACTAAAGAGACCCAACATCTGAAAAGCATTTCAAATCAGTTGAAATACAAGGACTAACAACTGCTGAGGAATCCATCAAACAGTCTATTAGGACGGATGGAAAACAGTTGAATTACCAGTGTTCAGCTGTTACAAATCCTTTAGTACCTAGTACTGATAGGAGGAAAGTACTGAAGATCACACCTTCAGTAGTTTCCACTTCAGCAGTAGAGATGTCCAAGATGAAGATAAACCATGTGAAATTTGTGGTAAATTCAATCATCAATCTGATGAATGTTAGTACAAAAAGGGTTTAAAACTCCAAAGGGATGAGCTCATTAACTAGAAATACATAAAATGAAAACTGAGTTTGAGACCAAGTTTGTACCACAATCATCTCAACCTGTATAACCCAAGGCCTTACCCAAATCCACTAACAAGGATGCGGTTTATCAGAAGACAGCTGATATTGTTCCTCATGATAAACATAAGACTAAGTCTGTGAAATCTAAGAAGGAGGAAATGGTGGGTCACAGGAACTCATCAAAAACAAGCTCTGGAGTGTCAAATGAACTGAAAGCTTGAGCTTCAAATCAGACACAACTTGTTATGATGGTTCAGCATCTGTGGGGAGAGTTAACCAACTTGAAGCCACTGTGATCAAACCACTGAAAAGGAATTCCAGGTCCAAATCTATTTCAGCACCATCTCATCTTCATCAGCTATTAATCATGAGAAACCAGCTATGGTTAAATCTGTTGATAAAGTCAGTCTCAAAACCAAAAAGGTTTGGGTCTCCAAAGCTAACTAGTTTCTTATGATTTTGCAGGGTTCTTCAGCATGCCAAAGAAGCATCTGGTATGTGGACAGTGGAAGATCCATGCACATGACTGGGAGCAGCTCTCTTCTTCATGATTACTCTCAAGGAAAGAAGGGATTTGTCTCATTTGGAAATGATGCTAAAGGTACATCATTGGAAAGGGATTTGTGTCTAATGGAGATATTAGATTTGATGATGTTAACCATGTGGAGAATCTCAAATACAATCTGTTGAGTGTCAGTCAGATGTGTGACAAAGGACATGTTGCTCTATTCACAAGCCAGAACTGTAGGATTCTGTCTTCCAAGTTCTGAGCTGATTGACAAAGTACTGGATGATAATACTCTCCTGAAGGCCAACAGGATAGGAAGAGTATATGCCTTGGATTTGTCAAAGAAAATTGAGTTAAAAGGCCATCCATGCTTGTTCTCCAAGACCTCTCTCCAAGAATATAAACTGTGGCATAAAAGGCTGGGTCATGTTAATCTCAAAAACATGAATCAGCTGATCCACAAGAGTTTAGTGAGAGGTCTTCCAATAAAGGATTTCAATTATGATGAAATCTGCACTGCATGCTTAAAAGGGAAACAACATAAAGTTTCATTTCCACCCATAGAAGAATCCAAGTCTAATGCCTGCTTACAACTACTACACATGGATCTTTTTGGTCCTGTGAAGGTAATGAGTATGGCAAAGAAGAAATACTGTCTGGTAATTGTGGATGATTACTCTAGATATGTATGGAATTTCTTCTTGCATTCAAAGGATGAGGCTGCTCAGTCCATTATGAACTTTGTGTTACACGTTGAGAAGCAGTATTCCCTACCAGTTAAGTGTGTGAGGGTGACAATGGTACTGAATTCAGAAACCACACTCTGATGAGTTTTACTTGTCAAGGGAATCAAGAGGCAGTATAGCATCCTAAGGACTCCAGAGCAAAATGGAGTAGTGGAGAGAAAGACAGGACCCTCATTGAAGCTGCAAGGTCCATGTTGGCTGATTTGGTCTGCCACTGACTTTTTGGGCTGAAGTTGTCAATACAGCTTGCTATGTACAGAATAGAGTTCTAGTAAATCAGAGGTTGATGAAGACTCCATATGAAGTTCTTCATCATTTGGCCCTTTGATTTCATTCTTTAGAGCATTTGGGTGTCCTTGTTACATTCTCAACACAAAGGATCAACTCCAAAAGTTTGATTCTAAGGTGGATGCAGGGTATTTTGTGGGTATTCATCACTTGCAAGGCTTACAGAGTATTCAACTGTCGGAAAGATAGTTGAAGAAACTTGCATGTGAAGTTCAATGAATCCCTAAGGATACAATTCCACAAAACCTGTGAGTTGTTTGATGGACATTCTGCAATATGTTCCTTATCAACCGTCTGCTGTTGCAGATCATATGAATCCATCATCTTCTGTAGCTAGTATCCATCTGGTGTTACTGATGATGATGATGATATCAGTATCACCTTTTCAAGTTTAGTGATCAACTGCCTGATTCAGCTAGACCTGATGTTCCTGTAGCTTCAGTAGCACAGTCCACAACAAATGCTAATGAGATTTCTACAACTTCAACTTCCTTTGAATTACCATCTACTGATTGGTTTCAAGGAAATGCTTCACCATCACCATCTGTTGCTGTTGAGCCTGCTACAAACACTTGCACAGATCTTATTGTGTACCAAGATCTGCAGAATCACCCTATGTCTCAAATCATTGGTGATATCAATGCGGCGTGTCAACAAGAAGTCAATTGTCCAATTCTGCTTCTATACTCTCTTCATCAGTCAGCTAGAGCCAAAGAATTATCATGTTGCACTTAGAGACAATGGCTGGGTTGAAGCAATGCAGCTTGAGCTTCTTCAGTTCAAAAGCAGCAAGTGTGGGAACTGGTTCCTCTACCCCCAGGTAAGTGTGCAATAGGCACTAAATGGGTGTTTAGGAACAAAACTGATGAAAATGGGCTTATTGTTAAGAACAAGGCCAGACTGGTTGTACAGGGGGTTTCACAAGAGGAAGGTATTGATTATAATGAAATCTTTGCCCCTGTAGCCAGACTGGAAGCAATTTGATTGTTTTTAGCTTATGCTGCTTATCACAAACTTAAAGTTTTTCAAATGGATGTCAAAAGTGCAATTTTGTATGGGAAAATTAAGAAGAGGTTTATGTATGTCACCACCAGGTTTTGAGGACAATAAACATCCTAATTGGGTGTATAAGCTTGATAAGGCTCTCTATGGGTTGAAACAAGCTCCTAGAGCCTGGTATGAGACATTATCAAACTTCTTCTGGAAAATAGTTTCACTAGAGGCTCCATAGATAAGACTTTATTCATTAAGAAAGCTAGGCAGCATAATCTACTTGTTCAAATTTATGTAGATGATATTATTTTTGCATCCTCTGATCCACAGTTGTGTGATGCCTTTACAAAGTTGATGCAATAGAAGTTTGAAATGAGTGCCATGGGAGAATTACAGTTCTTTCTGGGTTTGCAAATCAAACAAAAGGCTGATGGAATTTTCATTCATCAGTCCAAATACACAAAAGATCTTTTGGAAAAGTTGATTTACAAAACTGTTAAGCCCTGTTCTACTCCCATGTGCAACACCACACAACTGGATACAGATCAGAAAGGTAAAGTGGTTGATGAAACACTTTACAGATGTATGATTGGGTCCTTGATGTACTTAACAGCTTCTAGACCAGATATTATGTTTGCTACATGTGTTTGTGCTAGTTTCAGGCTGCACCTAAGGAGTCTCATTTGATTGCAGTCAAGGGATCTTTAGATATCTGCAAGGCACTCCATCTCTAGGTTTATGGTGTTCTACTAGACATTCTGGTAAATTAGTTTCTTTTTCTAACAGTGATATGCAGTGTGTAAGTTGACAAGAAAGTCCACTTCTGGAGGATGCCAATTCTTAGGCAACTGCTTGATTTCTTGGCAGAGTAAGAAGCAGACCTCAGTTGCTACATCAACTGCTGAAGCAGAGTACATTGATGCTGCAAGCTGTACATCTCAGGTACTCTGGCTTCAAAACCAATTTGGATTATGGCATAACAGAGACTAAGACCCCATTGGTAATGGACAGCTCTTCAGCTCTTTGTATTGTCAAGAATCTGTCCAGCACTCTAGGACTAAACATATTGAAATCATACACCATTTTATTAGAGATTGTTTGAAAAAGGTCTGATGATCCAAAATTTGTTCCTAGTGCTCATGAGCTTGCAGACATTTTTACTAAGCCCTTGGATAGCACAACTTTCCAAAACCTAGTGCTAAGGCTTGGTATGCTGCAGCTAGAATAAGTGACAACTACTGATGATCTCAGCTCACAAGTACTGATGATCATTAGTTTATTATGTCATATATAAGTACTGAAGTTATCCTCCCTTCAGAAGTTTTTTAAAAACTACTGGAGCTTAAGTAACTTCTCAGTAATCAAGTACTTTATCTGTTAAAACAGCTGATGTAGTTACAACAGCTGATGTAGTCACAACAGCTGATGTAGTTACAACAGCTGATGTAGTCACAACAGCTGATGTAGATACAACTACTGATGTCAGAAATGCAGATAAGTACTGATGATCAATGAAACGTCTGAAACTCAGATCTAAGTCTGATGAGTAAGTGTGGAGGTCAGACTGAAACAACTGAAAAGCTATGAATTGACGAAAACAGCTGATGAGAAATTTCTCTTCAGTCGTTTATACAACTACTGTTTCATTAAAACAACTGAAGCCAAAACTATGTCTTCAGTAGTTTACAACTACTGAAGACTAACACCAAGTCTTCAGCTGTTTACAACAATGATGACAAAACCACTGTCTTCAGTAGTTCACAAAACTGATGACAAACACCAAGTCCTCAGTTACATCATTTGAAGTCAAAACCAAGACCTTGAGTAGTTTCACAACTACTGATGGTTAACACAAGACTTCAGCTGTTTCAACGTCTGATGGTCAAAACCAAGTCTTCAGTTGTTTTATAAAAACTGATGAAAACACCACCACTGTCAGTCGTTTTAAACCTCTGAAGCTTAATACCACGTCATCAGTAGTTTCAAACAGCTGATGACCACACCAAAACCTTCAGTAGTTTCTTTAGCCTTTTCCTATCCCTACCCTATAAATACCTGTCTTCTTCTCAAACGTTCCATTAGCCGTTCCTCTGACCTTCATACTTTCAAAAATGGCAACATGAGCCTAAAACCACGACACAACTGCGTTGCATACCTACCAAGTCGGCTTTCTGGAACAAATTTATAATGCCATTGACCTAATGGTGGATTCCCCATATCGCACAGCCTTTCTCTTGAATCCGACCATCTACCTGAATCTCTCAGTCAATTCTGGTCAAATGTTTTTGTTCATACTGATGAGTCTACTGGCCAAATCTCTGTTCGGTCCCCGTCAACCAGAACCAGTGGTTGTTACAGCCGACATCATTCGTCAGGCATTACACTTACATGACTCCACCACTGTGACTGAATACCCAAAGGGCACAATGGATATGTCCTTTATCAATAATGGGTATGAAGGTGATCTTCGGGCTACAACTATTCTGAAGAAACATTTCCATGATGCTGAAAAACTTATCTTTCACATGGTAAATGTATGCTTAGCTTCAAAGACATCCTCTTAGGATCAAATGTCATCCCAATGGCAACAGGTATTGTATTCTATTCTAGAACACCAACCGCTAAATTTCTCTGAAATCGTGTTTCTAGAAATAAAGAACTTGGCTCAGAAACCTGCGGCAAACCGCTGGCTATTATATCCCAGGTTTCTGATGGCCATTATTTTAAATGAATTAAAATCTGATGGCCTTGTTGGCCTTGGAGTCCTGCACCACTGTTTTGGCTGAGGTATACTCCAGGCACAACTCAGACCTCACTCTCAAAGAAGCTGCCCGAATGCTAAAACCCAAGCAGAGGGAACCCACAGCTTCCACCACCAGATCCAGAGTCCCCACCAAACCAAAAACCAAACACCCCAAAACAGCTATTCAGGGAGATGAGTCCCCTGAAGATGCTCCTGTACCACCAAGGCAGGATATACTTGCTGGTTTAAACCCCCTAGCAGTATCAAAGACTCTACCAGCCACACCGCACAGGCATCCTCTCAAAAGGATCCTGATGCAACCTTATCAGGGGCAACCACATTGCTGAGACCTCTCTCACTTGAGGAGGTTATCATTAAAGAGCATTCCTCTCCCGGATGCAATCAGCTTCTATCCCCTCTCCCCATGCAAATGCCCCCAAAGTCCAACCATTATAATTGCAAACGTGCTGACTCAGCTGCATGCCTTTCCTCCTCCCCAACAAGCACCAACAAAGGGGAGAACCACAACAATTGAGGAAGAGGATCAACATGCTTCTGACAACCCACAGCACAGGTTTCAATGTTCTATCTCCTGGTGTGGATATGCAGATATGAACATCTGGTGAGGCTGCCACCTCTCTGAATCAGCACATGATCAGACTGAGGCTGGTAACATAGCTAAGACCTCACCAGAGGCAACAGCTGATGAAGGACATCGTCCGAGGCTGGAAGTCCCCAGTTCCAAGAAAAGGGGCACATGCTAAAACTGGTCTACACCCGGTGCATTACATCCTGCTACAAGCAGGAGGTCAGGTGATTCAACATCTGCTGATGATGACCTAGGCTTTTTCTATGATGTTCTAGCCCACAACACCATCCTGGAGGCTGAGGTAAGCAGACTACAAGAACTGCTTGCCAAGAAGTCTTAGGATGTAAGTCATCTGCCCCCACTAACCCACAGATGGCACCTTCATTCAAAGGTCCCCCAACACTTCACCCTCTCACTTCACTGAGCCTCCAGCCTCTGCCTTGGCACTATCTCTCAGGGACAGAACCCCCCTGAGCAGATGGTTGCTGCATTCCAACAATCCTTACCTCTCATCACTCCCATCATCAATGACATTGTTCATAAAGCCATTGATGAGAGATCTCCTCAAGTCTACACCCACTCATGATGATGTTGTGCACAAGAAACTTTCTGCGGTACAAAACCCTGCAACCAATGCATCCAAAAAGGGGGAGAGTACAGCAGTGAAAGAAAAGAAAAGAAAAAGAACTGATGAGAAGGCACAAGAGAAAACCAAGGAGTGGAGAAGGAAAAGGAAAAACAAACTGATCACTTACAAAAGAAAGAAAAGTGCTGGTGATCAAAAGAATGCTGAAGAAAAATCCTTGGAAGAGCTGATAAAAGATGCAGATGAAGCACACAACCGATCCATGGACAAAATCATTGAGAACTCTTCAAGCAAGACTTTGATACAGCCAAACTAGACAGTGAGATCAGGAGGTGGAAGTAAATGAAATCCAAAACAGATGGGCTGGGTACAGTGTGCTGGAGAAAAGAGATTGGAGATCATGATTCGATTCATAGCCAAATATTAGGAAGATCACTGATGGAGATTCGTTCATGGACCAGAGACAGCATTCTGGCTATAGCCACCAGAATCTGTTTGTCTGAGCAATTTCATAAGGGGATAATTATTGAAGCACTTGATGAGGCTGGAGCTGGGAAAAGGCTTGAAATGGCAAAACTCACAAAAGCCAAACTTACAACCAAAACCTTGAACAACCTTCCCAATCACCCACTCAAAAACAGCCTACCCCTCAAATCTCCAAACCAATCTCAAAACTCAAATCCAAACATCCTCAACCCTCAAAACCAATTCCTTTACCACAAAACCAACCAACCATCATCCAGTGATGCACCTAGAAGGAGGAGAAGGTGCTGAGGATAGAAGAAGATGAAGAAGAAGATGATGAAGATGATAGTCCGCCACTCTCTACTGTTCTAAGGGTACCAGAACCCAGGAGTCAACTCATGATCACACCTGACTCACAAAGGGAAATGGTTAAAGTCAAAATAGAAGATGAAGAACAGCAGAAGCAGCACGATGAGCAACTACTGAAGATGGTTGACAAGGAATTTCCCCAGTCATCATCTATACAAGCCATGAAAGGGCATGCTCAGAGGTGTACACTCTCAGACACACATTTCAGTACCAAAAGAGAGAGTGAGAGTATGGCCAGACCCCAAGGTGAGCTCTAGAATACACAAAAGATCCATTCCACATAGATACAATGGCCAGGTTAGAAAAACAATAGACTCTACAATCATGTTGGCCATTGTAGTCTCACCTTGGGAAATACTCGATGAATTCAAGAAGGCTCATCAATCAAAAATGACCCCTCAAGCCTTACTGAAAAACAAGATGATCAAAAAGGGGTATTATATAAGAAGCTTGAAGACATTAAGAAGAATGAGCTCCAGTTACTCCTTGAGGGCACCCATCCTGATGAATTTGTCTATAGGGAGATAACTACTGTGGAGTTGAAGAATGGCAGGACTGTAAAGTACCTATTTGAGTACTATGGTCTAGAGTTCTTCTTTGAAGGAGGAGTAGAAGAACTCTCCAAGGAGGAACAGGTTGTTCTCCTTGAGGCCTATGTTCGTGAGTCTTACAGACTCGTAAATGGGAAGTAGGTTTCATGGTTGGGATCACAACTCTATGTCCAGATTCCCAAAAGAGTTCCCCTCCATACTTAGCCAAACACATGATTAGAAACCTCTTCCTGGCCTGTGCTGATCCGATTCTCTGAAGCTGAAAAAGACAAGTCTTTGCCAACAATAAGTGGGACCTCAATAAAGTTAAAGGTTTTGGCTGCATTGGTTCAGGGGAGTTTGTTGCACCAAAAGAACCAATGAGCCGGATCAGAAAAACCTTTAAGTCCCACAGACGTCACAACAACTGCTGAAGACAAAGTCTGAAGACACAAGTGCTAAAGACAAAGTCGAAACACAAGTGCTGAAGACAGTCTGAAGACAAGTGCTGAAGACAAAGTCTGAAGACAAGTGCTGAAGACAAAGTCTGAAGACACAAGTGCTGAAGACAAAGTCTGAAGACACAAGTGCTGAAGACAAAGTCTGAAGACAAGTACTGAAGACAGTCTGAACACAAGTGCTGAAGACCAAGTATCAGACGTTGTCACAACAGCTGAAGAGGTCTTCTTCAGTAGTTGTGACGGTTTTCTTTCAGTAGTTTTATATTTTCCCTTTTCAGCAGTTTGTAATCAGTAGTTTAGTTCAGTAGTTAGCATCAGTAGTTTTATATTTTGTGCTTAGCACTCTCTGATATGTTCTCAGTAGTTGTGAACATTTCTGTAGTTTGTTAAGTGTTAGTTATTTTTGTAATAAATCTGCCAGTTGTCACTATCCCGTGATATCAGTAGTGATTGCACTCTATTTAAGGAGTGTCAACCTAATTGTAATTTGTGAATGATTGAGCAGAAACATTTGATATTATTGAAAGATTCCTTTTCACAGAAATATATTCTCTCGTTACAACCGTAGTTGTTCTTAATGCATACGAATATCAAATTCTTGCTATAATTTGTCTAATTCTTGTTCTTATTCCGCTGGTTACACTCTAATCCATCAAACTTGAAATCACTGATCCTGTCAGGTATTCTTCCATAGAACTAAGGACAAGATTCCTAAAACTCTGAAGAATTTCATCTTAAAGAATGAGAATCAATGTGATCACAAGGTCAAAACCATAAGATGTGATCAAGGAACTAAATTTAAGAACCAAATCCTTGATACATTTTGTGATGAAAAGGGTATTATAAGACAATATAGTGCTCCTAGGACTCCTCAGCAAAATGGTGTTGCTAAGAGGAGAAACAGGACACTTATTGAAGCTGCAAAAAACTATGTTGTCCGACTCTAAACTGCCCCATCACCTTGTGGGCTAAGGCAGTCAACACTGCCTACTATATGCAGAACAAAGTTTTAGTGGTTAAGACTCATGGTAAGACTCTTATGAACTTTATGAAGGAGGGATCTAGTTTGATCAATAGATTAAGATTTGCAGCGGAATAGCACAAGAATTAGACGAAATTTTAGCAAGAATAATATGAATATTCAATCAAACAGTAACGGTTATAGGAGAGAAAGTTTTCTGCAAAGAGAATGTTTCATTCACGCACACGCTTCAGTTACCAGGAAATTAGGTCAACATTACTTTTATAAAGGAATGTGATCAGCTAACGTCCTTGATAGTGACAACTAACTGATTTATACAAACAATTGAAAGTAAACTAAACTACTGAAGATGTCCACAACTGTGACATCCGGTAATTTTACGTTACCAAACTCCGTTAGTTCCGTTAAGTCTTGCATACACGTGCGTGAGCACACACTAGTTGTCGTTTAACGTTGGTGACTTAATAATAATTAATAATGTTAAACTAATGATAATTAAATTGATTATGTGAGTATTGTGTAAAATTATGGTTTACACGATTTGATGTTGATTGTGGAAATTAATCGCGTAACGCGGAAAACGTGCCTATTTGTCGTATGTCTTGTGTTTTTGCAAAGATAAATTATGTAATAAATATTATTAGTTCATATCTTTATATTTTTAAGTTAAAGACATTTTAAAAAGAGTTTAAAGCCTAGTTTTTATAAAATACCAAAACACAAGGGTTTAAAGGGTAAATATGTAAATTAAATTAAGTAAAACAATTCCAAACCCCCCCAAACCCTAAATCGGCCGCAACTTCACCTCCTCACCTCTCAAACCTGCGATTTTGATCAAGATTAAGCAAGAACACATTGGATTTGATCGATCTCAAGGCATACAACGCATTACAAGTCTCAATTTGTTACATTATACGTTTAAAGGTTAGATTTTTCATGTTTTTGTGAGTTTCTTGCATATGGCGGAACCTAATTTCGAAATTGGGTCTTCATGAGGTCAGAATTGATGTTGTATGATGATGTTTATATGGCAGTTATGTTGAATACATGTTAGTTAACGTCGATCATGGATGAATTACATGTTTTTAGTGGTTTAATCATGGGTTTTGATTCTAGTCAAACCCTAATTCGATTTGGGCATGATTATGGATGAATGATGATGATTGATGAATGTGTGATTATTAATAAGTGTATGAATGTTAGGAATCATGGATCTTGCAAGAAATGATGATTTGTTTTGATGTTCATAGCTACTAAGAATAGTAACTTTATCTTGCATGTAACATGAATTATTGATGAATTGATGTTATGGATGTGTTCATGGTGATGATTAGATGTTAGATTGATGTTGTGATCATTGGGAATTCAAGAACACAGTTATAGTTATACATTACTAAAGATAGTAACTTTTGGATATGAATTGATGAGTTATGATGTTTGGATGTGGTGATCATGCTTAGTGTTAATATGAGCTTGAATGGTATCTTATGATGAATTCATGTATGCTTTGTGTGTTGATAGATTTTGGATGTTCTTTCCCAAAAGGGAAACTTTATTCATGTAAACGTTGAAGTATGATGTTATGATCATGTTTGGGATGATAGGAGCCTGCTAGTATGTTCAAGGATAAATTCTAGTGTGATAGAACGTGTTAAATTAGTTGTATGGCATGCTTGGATATCATGGGTGATATTTGGACTTTGGTGATCATGTATGATGTTGGTGTTGATTAGTTGCTAGGATATCATGTTTGGTTTGGTGAGTAAGATTATGGTGTATGTGTATATGCTATGGGCATGGCTATGATTTAAGTGTTATGTATGGATAATGTAGCATGTGTATGATACTATTGAATGTTAATCATGTATGTTATATGTGATCATGGCTTTATTTGAATTATAACTCATAATGTCACCAACGGGTCAAACAGGTCAACTAGGTCAAACATGTCTGTTTTGTTAAAATATGAGTCTTTGGTTTTGGTATGCTTAGGGTTTCACATGTCTTTCATTTACACGTACTTATGTACTCACATGATCTAGGTAACCTTGAAGGTTGGCTATCCTCTCGTTTCTCAAATAAACCTAAGTATCTTTGCATACATGAGGTGAGTTCATGCCCCACTCTTTATTTAATCTCTTTTGGGGGAGATAGCATACTTTAAATCACAAACGCTTTATATATTCAAGTTGTGTATAATATTATATAGTGTTGATATCATGGAAAAGTCCTCACACTTTCGAATTGTTAATATTGAATAGCGGAGAAATTGGGGGTAGTACTACTGGGTCTGACGAGCCCCACCTGTGTGACTCGAGGTCAACCGGGTGCAATTTTTCCTATTGAACATTGTCACGACATGGTAAGTCGTGACAGGAGGCAACAACTATCACAGTCAGCTTCAATTGCGAAATCACTATGTAATAATATTTGCTGTTAATAGACTAGCTATCTATTACAATACACTGCTTATATAATATCACAACTGTTTTATGTTACTAAACTCAAACTCTTGAACTCACCAACCGTTATGTTGACATTTTTAGTATGCTATTCTCAGGTCATTAGCTGCTTGCCCTAGGAGCACTGCATGGTTCACTGCATTCTAAGACACGAACTTCAAGACAATTTTAGTATTTAATAATTATGGTTTACTCTTTTGGGTTGGCACCTGTTTTGCCATAGTTATACTTTCATTGCCTTGGGTTGTTTTCAAAACGCTTCCGCATTGTTTAAAGTTTGTATTTTGGTTGATTTTGTTTAAATTATGGCATATAGAGTCGTTCTGAGTAACTATTGACTGTGATCCTGGTTTGTTCACACGCCTCGCGGTTAAATCCGCACGTGGATTTTGAGGGTGTGACAGATTGGTATAAGAGCCATTGGTTATAGGGAACTAGGTTGCATACACACTAGACTATAACCGCACACAGTTAATTAGTTACCTGTGCCTTATTCTCATCTACTGTATACTCATTGGCATACACGTCACATTCTCTGCAGCATGGCATCGTCTTCGAGAGCTTAGGGTAAACGACCCGAATCACCTACACGATCTGAATCCCCACCTCCCGCACCTGTACCTGATGATGGATTCGATTGGCCCCGACTGGCTTATCCCCGAGAGGAGATTGACTGGATCAACCATTCACATTGATGAAGCGTGACCCTCCGCGGGACTGACGTTCTTATCCTAGGTTGTTGACCACATCATGTTTAGGGAGCACGTACCTGTCCCAAAGCCAAGGACTAGGAACAATGCCGATCAACTCATGCTTTCACTCCACGAACAGCGCAGTCCAACGAGCAACTGATTGCTGCACTAATGGCTGCACTGGATACTGAACAGCATCGGGTAAGGCGGCTCACGGCTGATGTGTCTGCACACTACAGCAAGAGGTGTACAACCTAAGACACCAATTGGATGAACTCAAGAACAACACGGGAAGACCCTGAACGGTTGTCACCATATGCAAGATGGTGTTATGGCACTCCAAGGACGCGTGAGTGCTCGTGAATAGCTGACGTCGTAGCCGATAATAGGATTGCCATTTTAGAAGCCCAGTAGAGGCACTTTAGATTGCTATAGCTCCTGCTCCTGCAGCAGACCCTGAGGATGAGGAGGATCCCGAAGAGGGACCCGAGGAGGAGGAACTGGAGGAGATGGAGGATGATAGTGATGAGTCTGATGTTTTGTTGACTTCTTTATATGACTTAGACTACGTAGTGTTTTATTTTTGAAACCTATGTGGGAAGGGTTGTTTCCCCACACGAACGACAAACATCAATTTTGACATTGCTAAATACATTGTGACTCATTGCAATTATTTACTTTGGTTATTATTTTTTATGAATGTTGTGGTTGTGATGAATCGTTATTTCTTTTGTTTACTGTTTACTATGCTTCAATGAGTTAAATATGTTTGATGTACTCATTATTATATTTGTGAATGTAAAGTGAAAAGAATGGACGCCCGTGGACGTGGACCGGAACGTGGTCGTGGACGCGGACGTGGATGTGCCACCGGAGAACAGGGTGGTGGTGCTATTAACATGACTCCCGCAGAATTGGCTGCTCTAATTAATGAGCATGTTCAGGCGGCGGTGGTTGCTGCCACACACGAGTAGCCAGCAGGTAAACAATGACAGGAAGATAAATCTGATATCCTTTGTAACTGTAGGGGATGTCTGATTAATGTGTGTTGTGTTAAAACAGGACCACCAGTGTGTACATACAAGTCCTTCATGGACTGTAAAGCACACACCTACAGCGGTACAGAGGAGCTGTAGGGCTTGTACGCTGGTTCGAGAAGACTGAGTCCGTTTTCTCCAAATGTAACTGCCCACCAGCGGATCAAGTAAAGTATGCCACGGGACTTTAGAGGGTGCTGCTTTGTCTTGGTGGAATGCGCAAGTCCAGATGCTTGGACAAGCGATGGCGAATGGACTTCCATGGGATGAGTTCAAAGCGATGATGACCGAGGAGTACTGTCCTCGCAGCGAAGTACAGAAGTTAGAAATGGAGTTCTGGCAATTGAAAATGCAGGGCTCGGAAATTGAGGCTTACACCACCAGAACCCATGAATTAGCAACTTTGTGCCCGGGAATGGTGAACGAGGTGCATAAAAGGATAGAGCATTACATACGGGATTGGTACCTGAAATCCAAAGTATGGTAACTGCTTCCAACCCAGCCACAATTCAGCAAGCCATCCAGCTAGCACCACAAGCCGTGGAGCAAGGACGTCTACCTAAACGGGGCATGTGGCAAGCGTGCCCGATAACAAAAGAAAGTGGGATAATGCTAACAACACCAAAGCATCATCATCTTCCAGTGGTCAACCCCAATCTCAACAACAGCAACAGCCGGTTCAGCAGCAACGAAGGTTTGACAATAACCGTAACTCCAACCAGACGCCTGCAAATAATCAAGGACCCAGTGGTTATGGTGGGAGACACCCGAAGTATACTCGGTGTAATTACCATCATGTGGGAAGGTGTGATAGCTTCAAGTGTCAACGTTATGGAAAAATTGGACACGCTGCGAAGGATTGTCGTGGTGAACTAATGAGGAGGCCACAACAACCTCAAGAAACTCCCAAGGGTTGTTTCGAATGTGGGAAAGAAGGGCATTACAAGAGAAACTGCCCACAACTAAGGAGGAACAGAAATGGCAACAACAACAACAATACCAACAACCATGGTAACAACAACAACAATGGTAATAATGACAACAATGGTGGAAATGGCACTGGAAATGGCGGCAATAAAGATGGAGCCAAGGGGAGAGCCTTCGTCATTGGCTCAGGTTAGGCTCTAAATGATCCCACAACTGTTACTCGTAGATTCCCTGTTAATGGTTGTTTTGCTACGGTACTATTTGATACTGGAGCCGATAGGAGTTTTGTGTCCTTCAAATTCTGTAGTCTTTTAAGTGATATACCCTCTGCTTTAGAATCTAAATACACTGTGGAATTAGCCGACGGTAAACAAATCCATGTAACGCATATCCTTAAAGATTGTAAGATAGAACTTGTTGGTCATACTTTCGCTATAGATCTCATGCCTGTTACGCTGGGGAGTTTTGATGTTGTGATAGGCATGGATTGGCTCTCTAGCAAGCAAGCGGAAGTCATATGTCACGAGAAGATCATACGGATCCCGGTTGGTGATCAAATGCTTACCGTCAGAGGTGATAGAAGTGGTGCTGTGATAGGCATCATCTCATATATGAAAGCCCAAAAGTTGTTACCAAAGGGCCGTGTGGCTATCCTAGCACTTGTAACTGACAAGCAGGTAGGAGAAAAGAGACGGAGGATATTCCCGTAGTACGCGACTTTCCGGAGGTGTTCCCAGAGATCTTCTGGATTACCACCGCACCGTCAAGTGGAATTCCAGATTGAGTTGACTCCCGGCGCAGCTCCGATTGCTAGGGCACCCTATCGATTAGCACCGAACGAACTACAGGAGTTGTCATAACTTCAGGAGCTTTGGATAAAGGCTTTATTCGACCTAGTACATCACCTTGGGGAGCTCCTGTTCTCTTTGTTAAGAAGAAGGATGGCACATTCCGGATGTGCATTGATTATCGAGAGTTAACAACAAAGTAACAGTCAAGAACCGATACCCTTTACCTCGTATTGACGACTTGTTCAATCAGCTTCAAGGATCAAGCTATTACTCGAAGATTGACTTGAGATCTGGTTACCATCAACTCAGAGTTCGAGAAGAAGACATTCCCAAGACTGGATTTCGTACTCGTTATGTCATTATGAGTTCTTGCTTATGCCTTTTGGGTTGACTAATGCACCTGCTGTGTTCATGGACCTCATGAACCGCATGTGCAAACCTTATCTGGATCAGTTTGTCATTGTGTTCATCGATGATATACTGATATACTCTAGGACCAACGAGGAGCATGAAGAGCACTTACGATTGATCTTGGAACTGTTGAAAAGTGAACAGCTGTATGCTAAATTCTCAAAGTGTGACTTTTGGATAAGAGAAGTACAATTCCTAGGTCATATTGTTAATGAGAAAGGAATACACGTTGATCCTGCCAAAATTGAGGCGATAAAGAATTGGACTACATCCAAAACGCCAAGCGAGATAAGACAATTTCTAGGATTAGCAGGATATTACCGCCGATTCATAGAAGGATTTTCTAAGATCGCACAACCTCTCACAGCCTTGACTCACAAAGGAACGACATACAAATGGACTGAGAGTCAAGAATCAGCTTTCAATTATTAAAACAAAAACTCTGTACTGCCCCGATATTAGCATTACTAGAGGGAACAAATGACTTTGTGGTGTATTGCGATGCATCCATTCAAGGATTGGGTTGTGTCTTGATGCAACGAGACAAGGTGATAGCCTATGCCTCGAGACAACTGAAGTTCATGAGAAGAACTATACCACCCATGACTTAGAATTGGGTGCAGTAGTTTTGCCTTAAAGATCTGGAGACATTACTTGTATGGTACCAAGTGCACTATCTACACGATCACAAGAGTCTTCAACATATATTGAGCAAAAAGAGTTGAATATGAGGCAGCGCAGCGAGTTGGGTGGAACTACTAAATGATTATGATTGCGCAATTAAGTATCATCCGGGAAAGGCGAACGTAGTTGCCGATGCCCTAAGTAGGAAGGAAACAGCTAAACCCCGACGGGTGCGAGCTTTACAGCTTACTATGAGTACCCAACTGCCTGAACAAGTTAAGGAGGCACAGATAGAAGCTTTAAAAGCAGAAAATATTGATCTGAGTCGTTAAGGGAATGGATAAAACAGCTAGTGGTGAAAGAGGATGGAATTTGGTATTTCATGGATAGACTTTGGGTGCCTGTTCATGGAAATCTAAGAGATTTAGTTATGAGCGAGGCACACAAATCTAAGTATTCTATACATCCTGGATCCGACAAGATGTATCATGACCTAAAGGCTCACTATTGGTGGCCCAACATGAAAGCGGATGTAGCTACGTATGTGAGCAAGTGTTTGACCTGCTCGAAGGTAAAAGTAGAATATCAAAAACATCCGGACTGTTACAACAACCCGAGATTCCAATGTGGAAATGGGAACAAATCTCCATGGATTTTATTACTAAACTACCCCGGACTGGTACTGGTTGTGACACGATATGGGTTATTGTGGATCGGTTGACAAA
This sequence comes from Flaveria trinervia, assembly GCA_025506515.1. Taxonomy (NCBI): domain Eukaryota; kingdom Viridiplantae; phylum Streptophyta; class Magnoliopsida; order Asterales; family Asteraceae; genus Flaveria; species Flaveria trinervia. Next base: position 52,591 of record JACCIX010000939.1, on the reverse strand, counting down.
GTCTGCTCATTTCCTTGCAATAAAGGAAACCGACAAGATGGAGAAATTAACTCGCCTGTACCTCAAGGAGATCGTTTCGAGACACGGTGTACCGATCTCAATATCTCTGACCGTGACGCTCGTTTCACGTCACATTTCTGGCAATCTTGCAGAAATCTTTGGGTACACGATTGGATATGAGTACTGCATATCACCCACAGACGGATGGCCAGAGTGAGCGTACCATACAGACGTTAGAAGATATGCTACGTGCCTGTGTGATTGACTTCGGGAGTAACTGGGAAATTCACCTGCCATTGGTGGAGTTTTCTTATAACAACAGTTATCACACTAGTATACAGGCAGCACCTTTCGAGGCGCTGTATGGGAGAAAGTGTAGATCACCGGTTTGCTGGGCAGAAATTGGTGATAGTCAGATAACTGGTCCTGAGTTGATTCATGAGACAACGGAGAAGATTGTGCAGATACGGAACCGTATGGCTGCAGCGCGAGATAGACAAAAGAGTTATGCTGACAAGAGACGGAAACCTTGGAGTTTCAGGTTGGCGACAAGGTTTTGTTGAAAGTCTCACCATGGAAAGGCGTAGTTAGTTCGGTTTGGTAAGCGAGGGAAACTAAATCCGAGGTATGTTGGACCATTTGAAATAGTGGAAAGAATAGGTCCAGTAGCCTATCGACTAGCCCTACCTGATTCGCTAAGTGGAATCCATGATGTATTTCACGTGTCAAACCTGAAGAAGTGCATAATTGATGAAACAATGGTCGTACCACTAGAAGAAATTCAAGTGGATGAACAATTGCGTTTTATTGAAGAACCAGTTGAGGTGGTGAGGTGAAAACACTTAAGGAAAGTAAAATACCCATTGTCAAGATCCGTTGGAATTCGCGACGTGGACCGGAATTCACATGGGAAACGGGAAGATCAAATGAAGCTTAAGTACCCTCAACTATTCGAGAAGACGATGTCTGTAGACGAAGGTATTGATTTAAATTTCGGGACGAAATTTCTTTCAACATGGGGATGATGTGACAACTCATCCAAAACTCACTCGATTTCGATTTCTGTGTGCCAATACAGTAGACCAGTGATAGAACACTTTCACCATGTAACACATTTTCAGGACGAAAATTCTTTCAACATGGGGATAATGTGACATCGGTAATTTTACGTTACCAAACTCCGTTAGTTCCGTTAAGTCTTGCATACACGTGTCGTGAGCACACACTAGTTGTCGTTTAACGTTGGTGACTTAATAATAATTAATAATGTTAAACTAGTGATAATTAAATTGATTATGTGAGTATTGTGTAAAATTATGTGTTTACGCGATTTGATTGTTGATTGTGGAAATTAATCGCGTAACGCGGAAACGTGCCTATTTGTTCGTATGTCTTGTGTTTTGCAAAGATAAATTATGTAATAAATATTATTAGTTCATATATTTATATTTTTAAGTTAAGACATTTTAAAAGAGTTAAAGCCTAATTTTTATAAAATACCAAAACACAAGGGTTTAAAGGGTAAATATGTAAATTAAATTAAGTAAAACAATTCCAAACCCCCCAAACCCTAAATCGGCCGCAACTTCACCTCCTCACCTCTCAAACCTGCGATTTTGATCAAGATTAAGCAAGAACACATTGGATTTGATCGATCTCAAGGCATACAACGCATTACAAGTCTCAATTTTGTTACATTACACGTTTAAAGGTTAGATTTTTCATGTTTTTGTGAGTTTCTTGCATATGCCCGAACCTAATTTCGAAATTGGGTCTTCATGAGGTCAGAATTGATGTTGTATGATGATGTTTATATGGGGTTATGTTGAATACATGTTAGTTAACGTCGATCATGGATGAATTACATGTTTTTAGTGGTGTAATCATGGGTTTTGATTCTAGTCAAACCCTAATTCGATTTGGGCATGATTATGGATGAATGATGATTGTTTGATGAATGTGTGATGATTAATAAGTTGTATGAATGTTAGGAATCATGGATCTTGCAAGAAATTGATTGATGATTGGTGTGATGTTCATAGCTTACTAAGAATAGTAACTTTATCTTGCATGTAACATTGAATTATTGATGAATTGATGTTATGGATGTGTTCATGGTGATGATTAGATGTTAGATTGATGTTGTGATCATTGGGAATTCAAGAACACATGTTATAGTTCATACATTACTAAAGATAGTAACTTTTGGATATGAATTGATGAGTTATGATGTTTGGATGTGGTTGATCATGCTTAGGTGTTAAAATGAGCTTGAATTGGTATATTATTGATGAATTCATGTATGCTTTGGATGTTAGATAGATTTTGGGATGCTCTTTCCAAAAGGGAAACTTATTCATGTAAACGTTGAAGTATGATGTTATGATCATGTTTGGGATGATAGGAGCCTGCTAGTATGTTCAAGGATAAATTCTAGTGTGATAGAACGTGTTAATTAGTTGTATGGCATGCTTGGATAATCATGGGTGATATTTGGACTTTGGTGATCATGTATGATGTTGGTGTTGATTAGTTGCTAGGATATCATGTTTGGGTTTGGTGAGTAATGATTATGGTGTATGTTGTATGCTATGGGCATGGCTATGATTTAAGTGTTATGTATGGATAATGTAGCATGTGTATGATACTATTTGAATGTTAATCATGTATGTTATATGTGCTCATTGGCTTTATTTGAATTATAACTCATAATGTCACCAACGGGTCAAACGGGTCAACTAGGTCAAACATGTCGTTTTGGTTAAAATCTTGAGTCTTTGGTTTTGGTATGCTTAGGGTTTCACATGTCTTTCATTTACACGTACTTATGTACTCACATGATCTAGGTAACCTTTGAAGGTGGCTATCCTCTCGTTTCTCAAATAAACCTAAGTACTCTTTGCATACATCAGGTGAGTTCATGCCCCACTCTTGTTAATCTCTTTTGGGGGAGATAGCATACTGGTAAATCACAAACGCTTTATAATTCAAGTTGTGTATAATATTATATAGTGTTGATATCATGGAAAGTCCTCACACTTTCGAATTGTTAATATTGAATAGCGGGGAAATTTGGGTAGTACTACTGGGTCTGACGAGCCCCACCTGTGTGACTCGAGGTCAACCGGGTGCAATTTTCCTATTGAACATTGTCACGACATGGTAAGTCGTGACAGGAGGCAACAACTATCACAGTCAGCTTCAATTGCAAAATCACTATGTAATAATATTTGCTGTTAATAGACTAGCTATCTATTACAATACACTGCTTATATATATATCACAACTGTTTATATGTTTACTAAACTCAAACTCTTGAACTCACCAACCGTTATGTTGACATTTTTAGTATGCTATTCTCAGGTCATTAGCTTGCTTGCCCTAGGAGCACTGCATGGTTCACTGCATTCTAAGACACGAACTTCAAGACAATTTTAGTATTTTAATAATTATGGTTTACTCTTTTGGGTTGGCACCTGTTTTGCCATAGTTATACTTTCATTGCCTTGGGTGTTTTCAAAACGCTTCCGCATTGTTTAAAGTTTGTATTTTGGTTGATTGTTTAAATTATGGCATATAGAGTCGTTCTGAGTAACTATTGACTGTGATCCTGGTTTGTTCACACGCCTCGCGGTAAAATCCCGCACGTGGATTTTGAGGGTGTTACCAACAACTGAGGACACCTTCACAAAAAGCTTAGTACAAGCTACATTACAATACTGACGTTATAACATCTGAAGTGTAAGAACTTCAGATGTTTTACATAATATAAAACTACTGATTACAAACTACTGAAAAGAAAACATCATAACTACTAAAGAGAACTACTTCAGCTGTTGTGACACTTCTGAGAACTTTGTTTCAACGTTGTATTCAGCTGTTGTCTTCAGACTTTGTCTTCAGTGTTGTTTTCAGACTTTGTCTTCAGCTGTTGTAGACCACTTCAGTTGTTTTGATGTCTGTGGGACTTAAAGGTTTTTCTGACTTGGCTCATTGGTTCTTTTGGTCCAACAAACTCCCCCTGAACCAATGCAGCCAAAACCTTTAAGATTTGAAGTCCCACTTATTGGCAGAAAATTTTCTGGATCAGCTCAGAAATCTTCAAATTAAGCTCAGGCCAGGGAAGAGGTTTCAAAAAGTTTGATTGGCAAAGGATGAATGGGAACTCTATCTTGGGAATTTGGACACAGAGCTGTTACCCCATCCATGAGACCTACTTCCCAATGATGAGTCTGTAAGACTCTCTGACATAGGCCTCAAGGAATACTACTTGTTCTTCCATTGTGAGTTCTTCAGCTTCACTTTCAAAGAAGAACTCAGGCCCATAGTACTCTGATAAGTACTTAACATGCTTTCCATTCTTCAGCTCCACAGTAGTTTTTCTCTGTATGCAAACTCATCAGAATGAGTGCCTTCAAGCAACAACTGGAGCTCATTTCTTCTTATTTCTTCAAGCTTCTTGTAGATCAACCCTTCTTTACCATTTTGTTTTCTAGTAAAGTTTGTGGAGTCATCTTAGACTTGTAAGCTCTCTTGAAGTCATCAAGGATTTCCCACGGTGACACTACAATGGCCAGCATTATCACAGCATCTACAATCTTCTTACTTGGCCATTGTATCTACTTGGAATCTTCTTTTTATGAATTCTGTCACTTACTCTGGGGTGAGGCCAAATTCTCACTCTCTCTTTCTGATATTGAAATGTAAATCTGAGAGCATACAACCTCTGAGCATGTTTCTTCATAGCTTGTATGGATGAAGACTTAGGAAACTTTATAATCATCCTTAACAACTGCTCGTCATGTTGTTTGTGCTGTTCTTCTTCTTCAAGTTGACTTTTACCATTTGCCTTTGGATGTCAGGTGTGATTGTTGTTGGTTGACTTTTGGCTCAGGCATCTTTATTTTAAGAACAACAGAGATTGGCAGACTATCATCCTCCTCATCTTCTTCTTCTTCTTCCATCCTCAACACCCTTCTCTTCCTCTTGGGTGCATCATGGTAGTGGTTTGAGTAGGTTTCTTGGGTAAAGGAGTTGGTTTTGAGGGTTGTGAAGTGGTTGTTTTGGTGTAGGAGATTGTGCAGGCTGCTCTAGCATCTTGGTTGTGAGTGAAGCTTTGGATAACTTTGCCATATCAGACCTTTTCCCAGCACCAGCCTCATCAAGAGCTTCTATGATCAATCCTTTGTTGAATACTTTGAAAGAACAGATTCTGGTGGTTATCTCCAAAATACTGTCTCTGGACCATGACTTCACTTCAATGATTGATCTTCCCAGATGCTTTGATATGAATCTTGTCATAGCTTCCAACCTTTCCCTTTCTTTCTCACTCCAACTTGCCTATCTATGTTCAGTCTCTTGAATCTCTAGCCTTCTGATTTCAGAGTCAAGTTTGGCTGTGTCAAAACCTTGTCTAAAGAGTTGATCAATGATCTTATTCATAGATCTGCTATGTTGCTCATCAGCTTCTTTGATCAGTTCTTCTAACTTTTTCTCACCTTCAGTCTGGTCAGAGCTCTTCTTTCTCTTGTAGGTGATCATTTCCTTTTCTTTCTTCTCTTTTTTCTTCTTTCTCTTCAACTCTCTTTCTTTTGTCTACTTTCACTGACTTAGACTCCCCCTTTTTGGTTGCATTAGGTTCAGGGGTTGAATGTCAGAAAGTCTCTAGAAACAGCAACATCAACTAAGGTTTGAAGACTTGAGGAAAGCCTCTCATCAATGGCTGATGCACAATGTTTATGATTATGGAAGTGATGAGAGGTAAGGATGATTGAAAAGCAGCAACCATTTGCTCAGAGGGGTTCTGTCCCTGAGAAATGGTGCTTGAATCAGAGGCTGGTGGCAATTATTAGGAGTGGCTCAGTGTTTGGGTGAGTTTCAGAAGAACTGCCAACCATTGCTCAGAGGGGTTCTGTCCCTGAGAAATGGTGCTTGAATCAGAGGCTGGTGGCAAAGTTATTAGGAGTGGCTCAGTGTTTGGGTGAGTTTCAGAAGAATCTGCCATCTGTGGGTGAATATGGGCAGATGGACTTGATTCTTGTGACATTTTGGCAAGCAGTTCTTGTAGTCTGCATACCTCAGTCTTAAGAATGGTGTTGTGGGCTAGAACATCAAAGAAAAAGCCCAGGTCATCATCAGTCTTTGCTGAATCATCTGACCTCTTGATTAAATCAGGATGAACATGTGCTGAGTGTAGATCAGTATTCACATGTGCCCCTATTTCTTGGAACTGGGGACTTCCTGCCTCAGGATTATGTCCTTCATTGGCAGTTGCCTCTGGTGAGGTCTTAGAAATGATACCACCTTCATCCTGGTCATGTGCTGAAACAGGAGAAGAGGCAGCCTCACCAGATGTTCGAATCTCCTCCTTTACACAGGGAGATTGAACTCTGTAATCCCTGTGCTGTGGGTTATCAGCCACATTATAATCCTCTCCCTGAATCTTGAGGTTTGCCCAATGGTAATAGGTTTCTGGGGAGGGTTAGAGGAATGTAGTTGAGTTAGCACTTGTGCAATAACCATAGTTGGGCTTGTAGGGGTGGCTTCAGTGGGAGATAGGTGTGAAGATGATTGCACCTGGGGTGAATGGTGCTCTTCAATGGCAATCTTCTCAATTGAGAGAGATTCCAGTAATGGTTTCCTATTTGTTTTGAAGCAGGATCCCGTTGAGAGGATACCTGAGTGGTTTCAGCAGGTAGGGTCATGGAAACTAGAGGAGGATTACTACCCATAGTTTCATCCTGCTTTTGTGTTACAGGGGCATCATCAGGGGACTCAACTCCCTGAGTAGCCTTTTGGTTTGTTTGGATTGTGGTTTGGAGGGGACTTTGGATCTGGAGGATGAGGCTATGGGTTCCTTCTGCTTGGGTTTTAGCAGTTGGTAGCCTCTTTAAGGTGTGGGTCAGAGTTGTGCCTGGAGTTTACCTCTGGTAAAACTACCACAGCAGGACTCCAAGGCCAACAGGGCCATCAGATTTAATTGATTTATGACTATGGCCATAAGAAACCTTGGATATAATATCCATTTGTTAGCCACAAGTTTTATTGCCAGATCTTTTAATTCTAAAAATATAATTTCAAAAAATTTAAGCTTTGGCGTTCAAGGATAGAATACAATACCTGCTGCCACCTGGATGACATTGGATCCCATGAAGAGGATTTGGGGGCAAGGCAGACATTGATCATGTGAAAGATTAGACGTTCGTTAGCATGGAAGTGCTTCTTCAGAATGGTTGTAGCACTTAGTTCGCCCTCATATCCATGGTTGATGAATGATAGATCAATGGTGCCCTTCGAGTATTTGGTGACAAAGGTGGCATCATTCAGATCTAGGGTTTGGCGAATGATAGCAGGAGTGACTACCACCTTCTTCTGGTTTACAAATGACTGGAGAGTGATCGCGACATCATTCTCACCAGTTTGGACAGTGACATTTGTCTAGAATTGGCAAAGGGTATGAGGATAGATGGTTGGATTCAGAAGAAAAGCAGTTTGATACGGGGAATCAACCATCAGATCATGGCAGCATCAAACATAGTCCAAAAGGCCGATTTTGTGAAGTAGGCAACACCGTTGTGTCGTGGTTTGATTTGCATGGTCTCCATTAATGGAAGATGAACGTTCGGAAACGACTTATGAAAAGTTTGAAGTTAGGGTTAGGTTAATAGGTTATGAAATGGCTGAAAGAAAACAACTGAAAGTTTTGGCTGTTAGTCATCAGTTGTTAGAAAACTACTGAAGACATGGTTTAACTTTCAGATGTTGTAAACAACTGAAGACTTGGGTTAGTCATCAGTAGTTTGAAACTACTGAAGACTGGGTTTGGCTTTAGTTGTTTTGAAATGAAACAACAGTTGTTTGAAACAATTGAAGAGTAAAATTGCTCATCAGTTGTTCTCGTCAATTCACATATCTCAGTTGTTTCATTTGACCTTAACACTTACTCAGCAGATTATCTGATTTTAGATGTTTCATTGGTCATCAATACTTATCTGTTAGAACAGACATCAGTAGTTGTAACCATAGAGTAATTGTAACTACATCAGTACTTTGCAACAAATAAAGTACTTCAGTACTTTTAAGTAATTTAGTCTTTAGTAGTTATGAAAACTACTAAAGATGCTTATTTTTGACAGCTGTATACTAATGCTCATCAGTACTTGTGAACTGAGATCATCAGTAGTTTCAAATCATTCAAGCTGCAGCATACCAAGCCTTAGCACAAAATTTTGGAAAGTTGCGCTGTCCAAAGGCTTAGTAAATATATCTGCAAGTCATCAGCACTAGGAACAAACTTTGGATCAATCAGACCTTTCATAACAATCCCTGATAAAATGATGTCTGATCTCAATATGTTTGGTCCTAGAATGCTGGATAGGATTCTTAACAATACAAAGAGCTGAAGCACTCTCCATCAGTAAAGGAGTCCTTAGTCTCTCTAATGTCATAATCCAGTAATTGATTCTGAAGCCAGAGTACCTGAGATATACAACTTGCGCAGCACAATGTACTCTACTTCAACAGTGGATGTAGCAACTGAAGTTGTTTCTTACTCTGCCAAGAAACTAAACAATTGCCTAGAAATTGGCATCCACCAGAAGTTGATTTTCTGGTTAATTTACACCCTCATAGTCACTATCAGAGAAAGCAACTAATTTACAAGAGTGCCCAGGGATACCAAAGTCCTAGAGATTGAGTTCCTTGCAAATATCTAAAGATCCTTTTGACTACAATCATATGGGATACTTTAGGTGCAGCCTGAAATCTAGCACAGACACAAGTTGCAACATAATGTCTGGTCTAGAAGCTGTAAGGTACATCAAGGAACCAATCATACATCTGTAAAGAGTTTCATCAACTGCTTTACCTTTCTGATCAGCATCCAGTTGTGTGGTGCTGCACATGGGAGTAGAACATGGCTTACAGTTTTGTAAATCAAACTTTTTCAACAATCTTTGTATATTGGACTGATGAATGAAAGTTCCATAAGCCATTTGTTTGATTTGCAAACCCAGAAAGAACTGTAATTCTCCCATGGCACTCATTTCAACTTTTGTTGCATAAACTTAGTAAAGGCATCACACAACTGTGGATCAGAGGATGTAAAAATAATATCATCTACATAAATTTGAACAAGGAGCTTATGCATGCCTACTTTCTTAATGAACAAAGTTTTATCTATGGAGCCTCTAGTGAAATTATTTTGAAGAAGAAAGTTAGACAGTGTTTCATACCAGGCTCTAGGAGCTTGTTTTAACCATAAAGAGCCTTATAAGCTTATACACCCAATCTGGATGTTTATGATCTTCAAAACTGGTGGTTGACACACATAAACTTCTTCTTTTATTTTACCATATAAGAAGCACTTTTGACATCCATTTGAAAAACTTTAAGATTATGGAAAGCAACATAAGCTAAGAACAATCTGATTGCCTCCAGTCTGGCTACAGGGGCAAAGGTTTCATCATAATCAATTCTTCTTCTTATGAGAACCCTGTACAACCAATCTGGCCTTGTTCTTGACAATTTGACCTTTTCATCAGTTTTATTCCTAAACATCCATTTAGTTCCTATTGCACACTTACCTTGGGGTAGAGGAACCAGTTCCCACACTTGCTGCTTTTTAAACTGAAGAAGCTCAAGTTGCATGGCTTTAAACCATCCATTGTCTCTTAATGATATGATAGTTCTTTGGCTCTTGCTGACTATGAAGAGAGCATAAAAGCAGAAATTGGACAATTGACTTCTAGTTGAAACACCAGCATTGATGTCACCCAAATCTGAGACATGGGGTGATTCTTCAGTTCTTGATACTCAATAAGATGTGTGCAAGTGTTTGTAGGTGATTCAACAGCAACAGATGTTGATCTAGACTCTTGAAACCTAGAATGAGATGGCAATTCAAATAAAGTAGAGGAATCAGAGATCTCATTAGCATTTGTTGTGGATGGAACTGCTGAAGCTACATGAATATCAAGGTAAGTAGACTCAGGCAGGTGATCACTAAACCTTGCATTTGTATCACCAGATGAATGACTAGTTGCAGGAGATGATAGATTCACAGAATCTGCAATAGCTGGAGGCTGATAAGGAACATATTGCAGTATGTCCAAATCAAATAACTCCACAGGGTTTTGTGGAATTTTCTCCTTTGGAGATTCATTAAACTTTACATGCAAGGTTTCTTCAACTATCTTTGTTCTGCAATTAAAAAATCTGTATGCCTTGCAAGTAGATGAATACCCAACAAAGTACCCTGCATTCACCTTTGATTCAAACTTCTGAAGTGGATCCTTTGTGTTAAGAATATAATAGGGACACCCAAATGCTCTAAAGAAGGAAATCAGAGGAGCCAAATGATGTAACACTTCATAAGGAGTCTTCACCAACCTCTGATTTACTAATACTCTATTTTGCACATAGCAAGCTGTGTTGACAGCTTCAGCCCAAAAGGTTAGTGGCAAACCAGAATCAGCCAACATTGACCTTGCGGCTTCATAAGGGTCCTGTTCTTTCTCTCCACCACTCTATTTTGTTCAGGAGTTCTTGGAATGCTATACTGCCTCTTGATTCCCTTAGAGAAATAGAATTCATCAAGTGTGTGGTTTCTAAATTCTGTGCCATTATCACTCCTCCCACACTTGACAGAAAGGGAGTATGCTTTTCCACACGCAACACAAAGTAGATGATGATTTGATCAGCCTCATCTTTTGAATGTAAGAAGAAGGTCCATACAAATTGGAATAATCATCCACAATTACGAGACAATATTTTTCTTTGCCATGCTCATCACTCTTACTGGACAAAAAGATCCATATGTAGTAATTGCAAGCAGGCAGTGGACTTTGGTTCTTCTATTGGAGGGAATGATACTTTGTGTTGCTTTCCTTTTAAACAAGCAGAGCAGTTGTCATCACATTTGAACTCCTTTAATGGCAGACCTCTCACTAAACCATGTTGGATAAGCTCGTTCATGTTTTTAAGATTCACATGACCAAGCCTATGTGCCATAGTTCAGATTCCTAAGGAGAGGCCTTGAGAACAGACATGGATAGCCTTTTAGATCAATTTTCTTTGATAAGTCTAAGGCATATACTCTTCCAATCCTGTTGGCCTTCAGGAGAGTATATTCATCCAATATCTTCTCAATCATTCTCAAAACATTGGAAGACAGAATCCGATAGTTTTGACTGGTGAAAAGTGCAACATGCCCTTTATCACACATTTGACTGACACTCAACAAGTTGTACTTGAGATTCTCCACATGGTTAACATCATCAAATCTTATCTCACCATTTGACACAAAGCTTTGCCGATGATGTAACCCTTAGCATCATTACCAAAAGATACAAATCCCTTCTTTCCTTGAGAGTAGTCATGAAGAAGAGAACTGCTCCCTGTCATATGCATAGATCCTCCACTGTCCACATACCAGATGCTTCTATGGCATGCTGAAGAACCCTGCATTTGCCACAACAAACTAGTTAGCTTTTGAGACCCAAACCATTTTGGTTTTGGGTCTGTTCTCATCAACAGATTTTATACTAACTGATTTGTCATGATTAACAGCCTTTGAAGGTGGAGATGGATCTGAAAAGGATTTCTTTGATTTTGGCTTAGTTTTCCTTTTTAGTGGTTTAATCACAGGTACATCTATTTGGTTAACTCTCCCCAACAGATGTTGAACCATCATAACAAGTTGTGTCTGATTGGTTGTTAAAGCCTTCAGTTCAGCAGACACATCAGTACTTGTTTTTGATTGGTTCCTGTGACTCACCATGTCCTCCTTTTTGAAAGACACAGACTTAGTCTGGTGTTTTGATACTCCATGAGGAATATTTTCAGCTATTTATGATAAAACCCTTCCTTCTTTTTAGATTTTTGTAAGAACTTTAGGTTATCTGTTTGAGATGTTTGTGGCACAAACTTGGTTTCAAATTCATCTTTCATTTTATTAATTTTCTTTTTAATGATTTTATCTTTGTTGAATTTGGAACCCTTTCTGTACCAACATTCATCAGTGAGATGATTGAATAGACCACATATTCACAATGCTTTTTCTTCATCTTCTGTTGTTCAACTGCTGAAGAAGATGAAACTACTGAAGGTTGTTCTTCAGTACTTTCTTCCTCTCAGTACTTATGTTAAGTACTGAAGGATTGAAACAACTGAAGACTTGTTCTTCAGAAGTTTTCTATCAGTATTTTGGATTTCCAGATAGACTCTTCAGCAGTTGTCAAACCATGTTGTTTTCATTTGGTTTGAAATGTTCTTCAGGTGTTGTTACTTGCTCTTCAGTACTTTGAATACTCTATGAGACAACACCTGAAGTGCTAAGCTTTTCTTTAATCATGTGTTTATCAGCAGTGAGACCATCAGCAGATTGATTAGATGAGGTACTATTACTGACTTCATCCTCTAATTTTGCATTATCACTTGAGGATGAGACACATGATGATGTGGTTTGGGAATTGCTTTCACCTTCAGATTTTACTTCTGTCTTGGGAGTAAAATCTGTTGGAGGTACAGTGTGATTATACCCAATCCCAAACATCACATTTGAAGCTATTTGCTTACTGAGAAGCATTTCAAACCCCTTGCAGGATGTTACCCAGCGTTCACACTCTACTGAGTAGCTGCAAGTGTTTCTTTGAGATTCTTATGATTCTCTAAAATGACCTCTACCTTTGCCTTTTCATCAGTGATTTGGCATTTTAATTTGTAATCTCATCATCTTTTTCCTTTAAGACAGACTCAAACTCAGCTTATCTTTTGGAACTCACTTTCTCTAGGTCAAGATTTTGATTAATTAAAGCTACATTTGCTTCTCTAATTGAGACAAAAGTAGCTATGCATGACTCAGAACACAACTTGGCCTTAGCCTCAGAAGATACCTGTGGTACCTGTGATGATGAAGCATTTGAGCATGAACCATCAGTAGACTCCAGGGCCATAAGAGCAATATTCCAAAAGGATTTTCACCACCATGTTGACCAGCACCAGAAAACACTTGTTTAAATAACCAGAAAGATCATCTGGTAAGCTACTCCAGTCAACAATCAGGAGTGAAAAAGCATTGATGTGATTAAGATTGAGATTGTTGATTTGATTGAGATGGTTGAGGCTCAGGTAGGGCATGTGGTTGTTGAGCTATGGGTACTAGAACCTGATTGGACTGAGGATGTAAAAACAGGATAAGGATATAGCATTTGACCTTGAGGGACAAAATATGCAGGAATGATTGAATTTGTGAATGATGACCAGAACTGGTAGAATGTTGCCTTTTGTTTTGTGATCTATTGCATTGAAAGGTCACAAAGGGTGTAGAAGAGTTAGATCTAGATGATTGACACTCTCTTGCAAAATGTCCAAGTCTATAGCACTGTGACACCTCAACTTGCTCTTGTCAAAACCAACTTTGGTTTTTCCAGAGAGACCAGGAAATTTTCTACCAATCCTTTTGTAAAATTTTTGAGATCTGATATTGATTAATGCCATTTGGCTCAAAATATCCATCTCTTCCAAATCCATCAGCAATTCCTTTCAAATCATCCATCAAAAAGCACAATTATCACAACTACACCCTGAATTACTATCAATACCAACAAAAGCAGGATCTCCACTATTTGAAGAGAAATCTATATGCTCATCATAAGAACTTTCTGATGCAGCATATTCTGACTCATGACCAACCAGAGCAGTATTCCCTGGTACAAAATCATCAGTGAGCTTCCCAGATGAAGCCAGTTTCCTTTTTTGTTCTATCTCTCTTTCAAATGTTATAGTTTCCCATGAAGTTGGGTGAGAGATAGATTGTCCAGATTTGCACTGAAGCGTAGGACAATAGTATATGTGTCCCATCTCTCAGGCAGGGATCTGAGGAATATGTTGTTCATCTGACTGTTTGTAAATCGCTCAAACTGTTGAGTCAGTGACTCACCCTTTCTATGAGAGAATGTCTCATATTACTGGGCAAGGATCTCTCTATTGTTTGCCAAAACCTCATCAGTTCCTCCAAATTGTTCTTTCAGAGCAACCCAGAGGTCATGAGCAGTTTCATGATGCATAAGTCCAGAATAGATTTCATTAGACAGTGCCATGGCCAGAATTCCATGGGCTTTAGCATCAATTTCAAACAGTTTCAGATCTTCATCTGAGTATTGCTCTTTCTTCTTCGAAACCATCTCATTGGTTTCCGGATTACTCACCATAGGCTTATATGGTCCATGAACCACAGATTTCCAACAACCTGAACTGTTGACTGACAGGTGATGGAGCATTCGGTGTTGCCATATGTTATACTCACTCCTAACAAGCATCAGAGGCTTTGTTGAGGAGCCAGTATTGTGAGGATCATTGATTGATGTAGCCATTTTCACCAATTCAAAGAGGTTCAATAAGATTTTAACAGATCTAGCTCAAAAACTCAACAACATAGTTTGAAACAAGACGAATCTCAAATTAATTCACTGGAAGCAACAGAAAATCAAACTCTATAACCAATTCTTGCAAATTTGCTAATTCGATCAAACTTAGATATCAAAAGAGCAGTTACAATGATCAATTGTTAAATCGATCAATGATTAATCGGCTCTGATACCATTTGAAAGGATCGGGATCTAGTTTGATCAATTAGATTAAGATTTGCAGCGGAATAGCACAAGAATTAGATAAAATTTTAGCAAGAATAATATGAATATTCAATCAAACATTAACGGTTATAGAAAGAGAAAGTTTTCTGCAAAGAGAATGTTTTCATTCACGCACACGCTTCGGTTACCAGAAAATTAGGTCAACATTCCTTTTATAAAGGAATGTGACATCAGCTGACGTCACTTGATAGTGAAAGCTAACTGATTTATACAAACAACTGAAAGTAAACTAAACTACTAAAGATGTCCACAACAACTGAGGACACCTTCACAAAAAGCTAAGTACAAGCTAACATTAAAATACTAACGTTATAACATCTAAAGTGTAAGAACTTTAGATGTTTTACATAATATAAAACTACTGATTACAAACTACTCAAAAGAAAACCATCACAACTACTCAAGAGAACTACTTCAGCTGTTGTGACAACTTCTGAGAACTTTGTCTTCAGCTGTTGTCTTCAGACTTTGTCTTTAGCTGTTGTCTTCAGACTTTGTCTTCAAACTTTGTCTTCAGCTGTTGTCTTCAGACTTTGTCTTCAGCTGTTGTAGACCACTTCAGTTGTTTTGATGTCTGTGGGACTTAAAGGTTTTTCTGCCCTGGCTCATTAGTTCTTTTGTTCCAACACTTTATCACAAGAGGAAACCTTTAATTGGTTTTCTTAGGTCATTTGGATGTCCTTGCACCATCTTGAATACCAAAGATCAAATTGCCAAGTTTGCTGAGAAATCAGATGGACAATTCATTGGATACTCTTCCCAAGCTAAGGCTTATAGAGTATACATTCTTAGAACTAGAGTAGTTGAAGAGTCAGTCAATGTGACTTTCAATGAGCACACTCCTAGTATGAAAGGTTCTAGACTAGATTGGCTGTTTGATCTTGATTTAGTTACCAACTGTTTTAATAAATCTTGTGAGCATATTTCAGGATCTACAGACATACTACCTACAGGTGATCCTGATCCAAGATTTGAGTTGAGAAGACCTTCAAGCTATACATCTTCAACTCCAGTTGTAACTAACTCTGCAAATGAAGTTTCTATCAACACAACAATGTCAAATTTAGCTGATACATTTGAGATACCTTCAAATTCTAGCTCAGAGGCTCCACAACTAGATAAAGAAGCTTCAATTGTAGAAGAAAATAGTAGTGGTGATAGTGATCAAGTAATTATTGATGCTGACAACCACTCCAAAGAAGACAACATCAATGATGTCACACACTCTCTAGATCAAGTCTCTTTTGATAAGTGTGCTGATGTGGTGGAAGAAACATCAATGCTAGAACTAAATTTCTCTAATTTAGATCTCTCTCAGCAACTTGCTGTGATCCCTCAACTAGGGATCCACAAGTCTCATCTCACAACAAATATCATTGGAAACGATGACATAGGGGTAAGGACAAGAGGACAAACCTATGAAGCAAATTCTTGTCTTCACTCTTGTTTCTTATCTCAGATAGAGCCCAATAAGATTGATGAGGTTCTGAAGCATCGAAGTTGGGTTGAAGCTATGCAAGAGGAGCTGCTTTAATTCAAAAGGAAAAAGGTTTGGAACCTATGTCCTCTTCCTCATGGGGAGACTATTACAGGAACCAAATGGGTGTTTAGGAATAAGAAAGATGATAGAGGAATTATCACAAAGAATAAAGCTAGACTAGTTGTTCAAGGGTACACACAAGAAGAAGGAATTGACTACACTGATGTCTTTGCTCTTGTAGCAAAACTAGAAGCTATTAGGATATTATTGGGCTTTGCTACATTGAAGAACTTCAAGGTCTATCAACTTGATGTCAAGTGTGCTTTTCTGTATGGGGAAATTGATGAAGAGGTGTATGTCAAACAACCACCTGGTTTTGTAGATCCTGATCATCGATTATGTCTGCAAGATTGATAAAGCTCTTTATGAGCAGCACCAAGCACCAAGGAAGTGGTATGAGACTCTATCTTAGTATCTCTGCAAGCATGGATATAGAAGGGGTATTATAAATGGAACTCTTTTCACAAAGGACAAGGAAATGACTTGATGCTAGTTTAAGTATATGTAGATGACATCATCTTTGGTTCAACTAATCCAAAGCTCTACAAAGACTTTGAGAAGCTGATGAAGAACATATTTGAAATGAGTGCCATGGGGGAACACAAGTTCTTTCTGGGAATTCAAGTGAAGCAAGTTGAAGATGGCATCTTCATAAGTCAGTCAAAGTATAAAGGACATACTTAAAAGGTTCAACATGATTGATTGTAATATTGCTAAGACACCCATAGCAATAAACCACTCCCTTGGACCTGATCTTGAGGGGGAGTGTATGGATGAACACTTGTGCAAGGCTATGATTGGGTTTCTTATGTATCTTACAGCTAGTAGGCCTGATATCATGTTTGCTACATGTATTAGTGCAAGATATCAAGCCAACCCAAGATGTCACATCTTATCACTGCCAAAAGAATTCTAAGATACTTCAATTTATATGCATATATAAACAGTGATGTTAGTTTCTTCATGGAAGGGTTGTCTCATGGCAATGCAAGAAACAATCCTGTGTTCTTCATCAACTGCTGAAGATGAATACATTGTTGCTACAAGCAGCCATGCTCAAGTGATTTGGATTCAAAATCAGATGCTTGACTATGGATTAAACTTCAAGGAGACTCCCATTCACATAGATAACAACAGTGCTATCTCAATCACTAAAAATCAAGTGCAGCACTCCAGGACAAAACACATCAATATCAGGTATCATTTGATTAGAGATAACTTTAAAAAGGGATTAATCACACTAGTCAAGGTTAACACAAATGAATAATATGCTGATCTATTTAACAAAGCTTTTGATGAACAAAGATTCAAGTATCTTATATCAGCTATTGGGACAATTAACTTTAAGTAGCTTTTCTTAGAACTTAATCATATTATTTATAAAATCTATGTGTCCTAAGTTGTCTATTCTATCACCTTCATAAGCTCTTGTTTTCTCTGGATGAAAATTTTCTTAGAAGAACTTTCCTTAGAATTTTTGAAAATTCTTGGTCTTTTTCCTTTGGAAGATATAAATTTTATCTTCGGAAGAAACTTATGCCTTCAAAACAAATAACTGCTTAAGAAAATTGTCTTCGGAAGAAATGTCTGAAATCTCTTCCGATGCTCAAAATTTTCTCTTAGGAACTTACATGTTTTCAAGGACAATTTTCTTCCAAAACAAATTAGCTCTCGGAAGCTTTATTCTTAGCTAAACAAAACTTTTAAGTCTTAATTTTCTTCCGAAGCAAAATTTTGAAAAACTCTCAGGAAATTCTTTCGAAGACAATTTACCTTCGGAAGATTTTTGAATTCCAAGAAAACTACTTTTTGAGCAAAAAGTAAACTTCTTTTTCAGAGGTGGGACCGACATTCATATTTCAAAGTTTATCCTCTTTCATTAACTTTGTCTTAAATCCTGTTCAGATAAACCCAACGGTTTCCTCCTCTTTCCATCATCTTCATCTTTCCTCCAAACCTAAATTCCCAAAATTTCTCTCTGCAATCACCTTTGTTCTTTCTTTCCTTCACCATTAAGTTTTCTTAAATGACTAACCTTAACAAAAGAAATGATCCCGATTTCTACATCCAGTTACACAGGCAGCACAATTAGGTTGTCCTGTTTAACTCTGAGAAAGATCCACACTTCTCAAAGGTTTGCCAATTCTTGGTTTTGTCTAACTATTCCACCTCCCTTACCATCGATCCTGTTCTTTATGAGGATCATTTGCTTGATTTCTGGAAAACCTGTCAAGAGATTGTTCTAGATGGGGAGAAGGCACTATCTGCTATGGTGTAGGGGAAGAAAATCTTCATCAATCCAGCCATCATAAATACTCATCTATAGCTGGATGATGAGGAAGGTGAGTTGTCCTTTCCCAAAGAAGCTGTTAACAGTCCTTCCAGTAGATGGGCTATGAAGGGGATTTCTCTAAAAAGACCTTAAGAAAAGGAAGGTCTTATCTCGGTGGAAGTACTTACTACATGTGGTCATCCACAGCTTATCCAATAGGCATGGGGGTTGGGACCAGATTCCTGAAGATCTCTCCTTCATAGTGCATAGGATGCTTTAGGAGGTCAAGTTCAGTTATTCTCAATTTGTATATACAAACCTACTTGCTAACTTAGACTCCTTAGAATATTATATGTATCGTAGATATGTTCAACATAATCTTAACTATGAACTAGGCTCACAGTTGAGGGAAACAGATAATATTCTTAAACTGGGACAGATGAAGCCCGACATCTTTAAAATCTTGAAGAAACCAACTATTGGCTTCTCTTGGGTAGAAACAGCCATGGTCCTAAAAATGTTAGAGCTCATTGCACAAGGTGACAACCTGGCAACACAAGACAGTGTTAAACCCACACCTTCTACATGTCAACTACCAAAGCAGCCACAAATCACCCTCACTTACCAAAGAAGATCCTAACGAACCCCTCCACAAGCTATTCAGTCTATGCAGGCCCCCATATCACCACCCATATAGAAAGAAGTGGAATCTGGAGCTCCCACTTCTCCTGAGGAGCAAACCACTCCCATCCCCTCCACTATTAGCCCTGAGGTTCTTCATACTCAGACTGATGAGCTCACCAGCCTAACAACCTTAAGCCTTCATTCTAAGTCTCTACACTCAGATGAACAACCTTTAAGGGACAGCTACCATTCCCAACCTTTAGACTTAAACCAACCAATTCCTGACCTTGACTTCTATACTGATGAAGACTTAGGTTTCAGTGAGTATCATGAGTCTCTCTATTCCTCCCCAACTCAAAGAGAGATGAGTGCTCCTAACTCACCTATGTTTAGCCCACATCAGTCACCTATCACTGAGGTGGATACTTCTGAACTTGTTCAGGATATCCATATGGAAGAGGCTCTCACTTGAGCAAGTGATTACATAATTAAGACCTCAAGCATGGCAACTCAGCCTATTAACACTTCAACTGAAGATGTCATTGAGCAGAGGAAAACCAGCAGCCAAGAACTCCAAGCAAGTGGTGAGAGAGAAGACTTTGGTCCAATTCTCTCATCCCCCAATGATTCTTCTGTTGAAGATAAGAGGAATTTGAGACTAAAAATGCAAAAACTATCAAAAACATGCACCTATCTAGTCTCCAAGATTAGTCACCTTGAATCTCAGGTGACTACCTTGCAAAACAGGGTCAGTGTGTTGGGTTTGTTTGACCATTATCAAAGTTGTTTAACCATTTAAACATGAAAATGCAGAGTAATCAAACCTTAATATAATGTTTTGTAAACAGAAAATTAAGGCTTATAACTTAAAATCAACAAACCCAAGAACATAAGATCATATATATGTGTATAACTAGCTACTAAGAATATATAACAACCAAAAGCAACACATACAAACACCTTTGTAGAGCTGCTGAAAACATGATTTTGATGAAGAGAATGAGGCTCTTGAACGACCAAAACACCAAGGAGAGGTGCCCTCAAGCTTCCATACCCACAAGCATCAAGCAAAGACCATTTTGTTAGGATTTGAACACCAAAACCGAACCAAGAAGGCTGCTGAAAACCGATTTTTCAGTTTGTTTTTTCTTCAAGAATAGAGAGAAAATGGTCCTGGTGGTTCTTGCATGTGAGAGATAGAATTAGGTGGAGTGTGTAACTAGTTAATGAGTGGTGTTCTCAAGAGAAACAAAAGAACCAACCCCCATCAAGGGGCGGCCAAATCAACTTTAAAATTGGGGTCCCCCCCAATTTTATGTACATAATATATTAACTAGTTACTAGTATAAGTTATGTAATCAGCCCTTTAATTATATAACTTATACACACTCTTATTACTTGATGTTATTTAACCAATTTAAATAACATTACAAATGATACCCATAAACAAAATATGATTATAAGTTGTTCTATCTCATATACAATTTATTTAGAAAACCCACTTTTCTAAATTGGTGTAATTATTTAATTGCAAGATCATATCATCAATTAAATATTAATTGGTGTTTGCTAAGCTTGTTATTGGGTATGACCCGACTTGGATCATAATCTACTAAGCACATCAATATTCTATGTGTCTTGGGCATAACGAATCCAACAATCTCCCACTTGCACAAGATTCATAGAAGATTGACGCAAGCAGTGAATACCGCCTAAAAACGGCTTACTACCCTTAATACGCATGACTAAAAGCCATTCAATAACATCATCCCCTTCAACTATCCAACTTGAAATGATTTAGGTGAATCAGTCATTTATCCTTTTCTTATAGATATCATGTTAAATCCAAGGACACAGAATGATCATTCCTTGTTGATTTAACTTAATCAGGCCTTAGACATTTTGTTCTCAATGAATAAGAGGAACAAATTCCATCTTGACTACATACGTTTCTCACAATCACCTCGTGTCACACCTAAACATAGCCTTATGTACTGTCCATTATTTCAGAGCAGTGAAGAACTAGCTCAAGGTATAACACTTGGTGAATATTAAAACCCAATATGTATCTCAGGTCGAAGGATACCAAATGATATTCGCCTTTACTCAAATATACTTATGATCAATCTAGAAAATTCCATGTAGTAAAAATTGAGATGCGGGTCAGTCCAATATTTGTATCCCATAAATATCTATGAACTTTGGTAGCAACCAATTGCTCTATATTCATGCCTTATGAATATCCACCAATCCATGTTCATAATAGTCATACCTTCATATTTGTTCCCACAAACATGTCCGACCATGAACATTTAGAATAATAAACATATTCATGCATGTATACATGCTAAAATGAATATAACTCAAAATATCACAAGTATATAAAGTTAAATATTACATGGTTCCAAACTTTTAAATACTAAACAGATCAATTCCAATCACTAGAATATCGAAGTCCTAAGGCACAAGTATGACTTTCATGCTTTGCCCTTTCAAGGAGCTTCGTGAGTGGATCCGTAATGTTTTGATCGGTGTGAACTTTACGAATACATATCTTTCCCTTTTCAACTTCATAACTTATGTAGTTGAATCTCCACTCAATGTGTCTAGTTTTTTGATGTGCACGGGGTTCCTTGATTTGTGCAATTGCACCCTCGTTATCACAAAATATTTCTAGGGGTCTTAAATGGTAGAGACCACCCCTAGATCGGTGATAAATTTCTTTACCGATGCACCTAGCTGAGCTGCTAATGAGGCGACTATGTATTCGGATTTTGTAGTGGACAATGCTACCACGTCTTGTTTTGAACTCTTCCAGGACACTGCTCCTCCATTCATAATGAAGACATACCCCGACTGTGATCGAGAATCATCTCGATCAATTTGGAAACTCGCATCCGTGTAACCCTTTACAACTAGTTTCTCTTCATCAGATCCATAAAATAGAAACATATCCTTAGTCCTCCTAAGCTATTTTAATATACTTTTAATTGCCATCCAATGGCTATTACCTGGATTCTGCTTATATATGCTTGTCATGCTTAACACGCATGACATGTCAGATCTAGTGCATATCATCGCATACATGATGGATCCTATAGCAGACGCATATGGGATGTCCTTCATTCGATCTTGATCATCCTTTGAGCTTGGACATTGAGATGTACTCAATATTGTCCCTCTTTGAATAGGTACCATACCTTTCTTAGAGTTTTCCATCTTGAACCTCTTCAAGATTTTATCAACATATGCACTTTGGTTTAGACCTATCAACCGCCCGATCTGTCCCTATAGATCTTTATTCTAAAAATATAGGCGTCTTCACCGAGATCTTTTATGGAAAAACAATTTCGAAGCCAGGTTTTAACACCTTCCATGGTTGGAATATCATTTCCAAAATGTAGTAGTCATCAACATTCAATACTAAGAATGCAATTATGCTCCCACTAGCCTTCTTATATACACAAGCCTTGTCAGCGTTCTTGATGAAACCTCTTGATCTCTTCATCAAAATGTTGTTCCAACTTCTCGATGCTTGTTTCAATCCATAGATTGATCTCTTTAACTTGCATACTTTATTAGGATGTCGTGGATCGACAAAACCATCAGGCTGAACCATATGGATAGTCTCTTCAAGATGTCCATTAAGAAAAGCAGTTTTGATATCCATTTCCCAAATCTCATAGTCATAATATGCAGCTATGGCAAATAATATCCTAATTGACTTTAGCATCGCCACAGGCGAGAAAGTTTCATCATAATCAACCCCTTGAGTTTGAGTGAAACCTTTTGCTACAAGTCTTGCTTTGTAAGTATCCAAGTTTCAATGCATATCCATTTTCTTCTTGAAAACCCACTTGCATCCAACCGGTTTGGAGTTATGTGGAGGGTCAACCAATTCCCAAACTTGGTTGTCACACATGGATTGCATCATCGGAGTCAACCACAAAGCATCCATTCATGAAAAATCCATATCTTTGAGGTGGAATGCTAACTCTACCAGATATGCGAACATTTTGTGTGTATCGATCAACCTCTTGATCATCATCAACAACCTCTTGTTGATTGCTAGTGCCAACCAAACGTGTATCGGCTTGTGGATCTCGATCCTCATCAAATTCCACAGTTCTATATGTTATTCCTTCCATAAGGAACTTAGCTTCCAAGAACTCTGCCTTTCGAGCAATAAATACCTTTTGCTCTGTTGGATCAAAGAAGTAGTATCCTATACAATCTTTGGGATATCCAACAAATATACACTTAGTGGATCAACTCTCCAACTTCTTTTGGGTGTTTAGCTTAACATAAGCTTCACAACCAAATACTTTTAAATATGATAGCAATGAAACTCTTCCACGCCATTTTTCAAAAGGTGTTGAATCCACTTTCTTGCTCAGGGCCATATTCAAAATACAAGCTGTGGAGAGCAATGCGAAACCCCAAAATGATAGAGGTAGTAAGCTTATAGCCGTCATAGATCAAACCATATCCAATAGGGTTCGGTTTCTCCTTTCAGACACACCATTATGTTTTGATGTTCCGGGTGGAGTAAATTGTGAGACAATCCCACAACTTCTTAGATGGTCCTGAAAGGCCTCATCGAGGTATTCACCTCCTTTATCTGAACGAAGAACTTTGATAGTTTTATTAAGTTGATTTTCTACTTCATTCTTGAAGATTTTGAACATTTCAAAAGCTTCATATTTATGTGTCATCAAGTACACATAACCATAACGACTGTAATCATCGGTGAAGGTAATGAAGTATCTTTCACCATTTCTTGTCATTGTCTTAAAAGGACCACATACATCCAAATGTATGATTCCCAATAAGTCTTTTGCCCTCTCGTTAGTACACTAAAGGGCGACTTGGTCATCTTACCTGGTAAACAAGATTCACACTTTTTAAATGAAACATTTTCATTTGTTTTCAAAAGACCATTCTTTTGAAGTGTTTGAATCCAATTCTTGTTTATGTGACCAAGACGACAATGCCAAAAATAAGGATCACTTAAACCCATTTTAAGTTTTTTGGTATAATGAGTTATCAAAGGATCAATTATCATGAACCAATTCATAGATACCATTATAAGGCATAGCCTTAAAAAAACACATCATCCATACAAACATAAAAACCATTTTTAACAAACTTTAATTCATAACCACATTGTTTTAAAAGGGAAACCAAAATTATATTCCTAGTCAAAATAGGGTCATACAAAATGTTCTTAAGGACAACTTCCAAATCATTTGAAAGTTTCAAAATATAGTCTCCTTGGGCTTCGACATCAACTTTCGCTCCGTGCCCATGTAGAGAGTTGTGTCTCCCTTCTTGAAGTGCTTATTTCTTTTGAACCCCTGCAAAAAATCATATGTGAGTTCCACATCTGGTATCCAATACCCATGTGTTTCAAGAAATAACATTTAAACCAATATGAATCATGAAAGTTGTACCTAAGGTTTGCCAAGCATCCCTCTTGTTTCTCAACTCTTTGAGATAGGTTGGACAATTCCTTTTCCAATGTCCTATCTCACCACACTCAAAGCACGGATTTTTCTCCGTTACCTTAGGCTTCTTAAGCTTAGGCTTTGGAGGTTCTGCTTTAGCCTTCCCTTTCCCTTTGCCTTTGATGTACCCCTTTCCTTTGGCAAAATTTTCCTTGGGATCGGGGAATGGCCTTTTCTTATTGCCTCCCTCATTGATCGAGAGAACAGGTGAAACCTTTCTACCCATCCCGGCCTTGCTTGTTTTGAGCATTGCGTGAAGCTCACTAATGCTCTTGTCCCACCCGTTCATATTGTAATTCATTATGAACGTCTCAAACCTTTTGGTTAGGCCATTAAGGATCAAATCCGTGGCCACCTCCTTTGAGATGGGGCAATTAAGCCTCTGGAGGTGATCACCATGGCTTTTCATCTTAAGAAAATAAGATGATACCGATTGGGTTTCTTCCATGCGACACGCATGAAGCGCTCGAACCATTTCGAAGCGCCCCACCCTAGCTTTTTGAAGGAACATTTCCTTCAATTGGGTGATCATTTCATATGCCCTATGATGCTCCAAGTCCTTTTGGAGTTCAGGAATCATAGTTCCCAACATGAGGCAGGAAACCAGCATGGAATCTTTAGTATACTGAAGCCAATCGTTATAGGCCTCAACATCCTCGGGGTCGGGTTGGTGAGGAATGGGATCGTCAAGGACATAGGCCTTTTTCTCTTACTTGAGAACAATTCTCAAGTTTCGAATCCAGTCCATAAAGTTATTATGGTTAAGACGATACCTCTCTAAGATGGTTCTCAGCGATAGGGTATGGACGGTCGGGGTGGTAGCATTATTGTTTGCGGCCATTTCTACAAAATTTACAAAGTTCATATTAGTATTGCTGAAAATTTCATTTTAATCATTATACCCTTTTCATGTCTCATACAGACTTAATAATTAAAATCTAGAATCCAACGTTACATTTAAATGATGGTTAGGTGACCTTTATCCCATTATTTAAATTAACAAGTAGTCAACATTTGACAATTGCAACCTTTTGCAACTTCTATCCTTATGGGATTGGTTAAACATCTTATGTTTTGTTGGCATGTAAAATCCCATCAACACCATTGTACGGCATGATTCGGTGACCCTATGCACATGGCTTCCAATTCAAGTCGTCCTACTTACACACACGTGTGAGTTTACACATACAAGTGGTTAGGTGACCTTTATCCCACAAATACGTTAAGCCCACCTCAAACACACAAGTTCCCTAAAAGTGGTTAGGTGACCTTTATCCCACAAATAGTTATCAAGTGATTCGAGTGTCGTGTAAAAGGATGGTGTTAAACTTGTTTCCAAAAGGATTTTGGTTCCCATAAATTCTAGTTATGAAAACTCTATGTACCTTGTATTTGCATGCTTTCAAATACATGGCACCCTATGGTTCTCTTTTTAGTAAAACCCCTTTTATTAAAATCATTAATCCTTTTAATAACCTTTTATTAGTCACTTAGTGATTTGGAACCATAAATTTTCAACTTGTTATGTTGTTAATTAGTTTGTTTTGCACGTCCAAATATCAAACAACCATCAAATAACAAACAACCAAACAAGCATAATTAAACAGTCACAAGTGCATAACCATAGCCACTAAGCTGACAACACTTGTTTTCCATCACAAGTGTTGTCATTTGGTCCTTCCTAAGAGTTGAACACAACACAAAAGATGAGATCTCCAAAGACCCCCACTTGAACTTGCATCCAAATGCTTCAAGTCCTTCTCTTTGTGTCTTCCCTTTGTGCTTCCAACTTGTGCATCTTCTTTTACAAAATTTACATCCTAATACAAATTTTCTAATAAAAGAAAACACACTTAATATATCTATTACATCACCATTGAATGAATAAATAAATTACATCTAAATACAAGCACAAAAGAATAATATTACAACCCATTATGAATGAAATCAACCAAAATAAACATTCATTCAAAACCAAACCAACACAAGGTCAAGGCTAGGCTATGCACCAATATGAAAACAACATATGCAACATTCAAGAACCAAAATAATTCCCCATTTGACCCTAAATTTTCAGCCAACATAAACCAAGAATTTAGGGTTTTTTTTGTCCAAACAAAATACAATCAACCGTTTGATATCTTCCTTTCAAGGTTTAATCATAAGCATGTAAGATATAAGCTTGAAAGATTGGGGATTCATCATAACATCACAAAACAGCCCTTATATGGTTATTAAAGTCCTATAAAACCAATTTTATAAGGAAAAAAGAAGCTAGTCATCCACGTATCCGGCTCTAGATGCCAATGTTGGGTTTGTTGGAACATTTTCAAAGTTGTTTAACCATTTAAACATGAAAACACAGCGGAATCAAACCTTAATATAATGTTTTGTAAACTGAAAATTAAGGCTTATAACTTAAAATCAACAAACCCAAGAACATAGGATCATATATATGTGTATGAACTAGCTATCAACAATATATAACAACCAAAAGCAACACATACAAACTACCTTTGTAGAGCTGCTGAGAACGTGATTTTGATGAAGAGAATGAGGCTCTTGAACGACGAAAACACCAAGGAGAGATGTCCTCAAGCTTCCATACCCACAAGCATCAAGCAAAGACCCTTTTGTTAGGATTTGAACACCAAAACCGAACCAAGAAGGCTGCTGAAAACCGATTTTTCAGCTTGTTTTTTTCTTCAAGAATAGAGAGAAAATGGTCCTGGTGGTTCTTGTATGTGAGAGAGAGAATTTGGTGGAGTGTGTAACTAGTTAAAGAGTGGTGTTCACAAGAGAAACAATAGAACCAACCCCCATCAAAGGGGCGGCCGAATCCACTTTAAAATTGGGGTTTTCCCCCCAATTTTGTGTACATAATTGTAGGGTTTTAACAAGATTATCAAAGTCCATATAAGCTATTTTATAGGAAAAACGCAGCGGATTAAGAGTTTAAAATCTTGTTAATATATATATAGATTATCAAAACCCATTTGTAAGCTAAATCCAAACCATGGATCCAAATACGAAATGCATACAAGAGGACAACCAAAGGAGGTTTAGAAAACAACCTTTTGAGCTGCTAGAAGACGGGTTTGTGAGGGTGCAAAGGATGAACTTTATGGCTGAAACTTCAACCAAAATGACCTCAAGAAAGCTAAACCCGAAACCAGTAACAAATACCTTTAGAACCGTGGTTGTGGAGGACAAGATGATGATGTTCGATGGTCAAGACTTCAATGTAGAAGTCCTCAAGAGATGATACCCACATGTTCCTTCAAACACCCTTGAAATGCTAGGTTTTCGACACCATTTTCCAGCAACTTCAAACCTTTGTAGTTGCTGAAATGTTCTTCTCTTGTTCCAGCTCCAAAACGTTTTTAGAGAGAGTTTTTAGAGAAATCTTCAGCCTTTTGCATGCAAGAGAGAGAGGGTGCAAGATTGGAATGTGTGTGTATTGAGTCTTGCACTACTTAAGACAAAAGGGTGTGACATTTAAGGCCCCTTGGGCGGCCGAAATGTTACAAAGGATTTTAAAATCCATTTTACCTCCCTTTTTATAATAAACACACTTGATCTTATATTTTATAAAGTTGAAACCAATTTTAACTTAATAAACTTAGCACCCTTTTATTTGTTATTATTTAACAAACTTAAATAATGAAACAATAATACTCATGAACAATTATCCATATAATGATGTTCATCTACAAAAGCGATGTATTTAGAAAACCCATTTTCTTTAAATTGATGTCAATATTTATTTTACGATCTTATCAACGAATAAATATTTATGGGTGTTTGTTTAGCTTGTTATTGGGTATGACCCGACTTGGATCATATCACACTAGCCACATCAACTTAATATGTATCTTGGGCAGAACAAGTCTTTCAATCTCCCACTTGCACAAGATTCATAGAAGGTTGATGCAAGCAACAAATATCGCCTAGCAACGGTTTGTTACTCCTAATGTATATGATTAAGTGCCATTCAATAACATCATCCTCTTCAAGTACCCTACTTGAAATGTTTTAGGTGAATCAATCATCTATCCTTTTGTTTGAGATGTCATGTTGAATCCTAGAGACACAGAATGGTCATTCTCCGATGATTTAACTTTAATAGGCCTTAGACATCCAACTCTCATGAATAAGAGAAACAAATCCCATATTGACTACATACGTCTCTCATAATCACCTTATATCATACCTGAACCTAGCCTTATGTACTGCCAATCTTTCAGAACAGCAAAGAACTAAGTCAAAGCACAATACTTGGTGAATATCAAGACCCAATATGCATCTCAGGTCTGAGGATACAATGATATTCGCCTTTACTCAATATCTCTTATGACTAATCATAAAGAT
Organism: Flaveria trinervia; assembly: GCA_025506515.1. NCBI lineage: Eukaryota > Viridiplantae > Streptophyta > Magnoliopsida > Asterales > Asteraceae > Flaveria > Flaveria trinervia. The sequence continues at coordinate 23,626 of JACCIX010000939.1, read as the reverse complement.
TCTATGCAGAAATAATTGAGAGCGGGTCGGTCCAATATCTATATCCCATAGATATCAATGAACCTTGGTAGCAACCTTTTGCTTTATATTCATGCCTTATGAATATCAACCAATCCAAGTTCATTATAGTCTTACATTCATAGTTGTTCCCACAAGTATGATCGACTACAGACATTTAAAATAACTTATTTATTTACGGATTTAAACATGCTAAAAGGAAGAACAAATGAAATTTATAACCAGATAATAAGGTCAAATAACATAAGTTCCAATATCTATATAAAAATTCGATCAAGTCCAATCATTAGAATATCGAAGTCCTAGGGCACAAGTATGACTTTCATGCTTTGACCTATCTAGGAGCTTCGTGAATGGATCCGCAACGTTTTGATCAGTGTGAACTTTGCGAATACATATCTTTCCCTTTTCAACTTCATCCCTTATGTAGTTGAATCTTCGTTCAATGTGCCGAGTCTTTTGATGAGCACGAGGTTCCTTGATTTGAGCAATCGCACCGTCGTTGTCACAAAAGATCTCTAGGGGGTCTTGAATGATAGCAACTACCCTTAGATCAGCAATGAACTTCCTAAGCCACGCAACTTCTTGAGCTGCCAATGAAGCGGCGATGTATTCTGATTCTGTTGTAGATAGTGCCACTACATCTTGCTTTGAGCTCTTCCATGAGACTGCTCCTCCATTCATAATGAAGACATATCCCGACTGTGATCGAGAATCATCTCGATCAGTTTGGAAACTCGCATCCGTGTAACCCTTTCCAACGAGCTCCTCCTCACCAGATCCATATATTAAGAACATATCCTTAGTGTTCCTAAGGTATTTCAAAATACTCTTAACATCCATCCAATGACTATTACCAGGATTCTGTTGATATCTACTTGTCATGCTTAGAGCACATGACACGTCTGGCCTAGTACATATCATTGCATATATGATGGATCCTATAGCAGATGCATATGGGACTCCATTCATTCTTTCTTGTTCAACCTTTGAACTAGGGCATTGAGATGAGCTCAATACAGTCCCTTTCTGAATAGGTACTAACCCCTTTTTAGAATTCTCCATCTTGAACCTCTTCAAGATCTTTTCAATGTATGCACTTTGGTTTAAACCTATTAATCGCCTTGATCTATCTCTATAGATCTTTATTCCTAAAATATAGGCGGCTTCACCAAGATCCTTAATGGAAAAACAGCTTCCAAGCTAGGTTTTTACACCTTCCAAGGTTGGAATGTCGTTTCCAAAAAGTAGAATGTCATCGACATATAATACAAGGAAAGTAATAATGCTCCCACTAGCTTTCTTATACACACAAGCTTCATCAGCGTTTTTTATGAAGCCAAATTTCTTTACTTCATCATCAAAACGGTGATTCCAACTTCTTGACACTTGTTTCAATCCGTAGATTGATTTCTTTAACTTGCATACCTTGTTAGGATGTTTTGGATCGACAAAACCTTTAGGCTGTTCCATATGGACATCTTCCTCAAGATATCCATTAAGGAAAGCAGTTTTGACATCCATTTGCCAAATCTCATAGTCATAATATGCTGCTATGGCAAATAATATCCTAATAGACTTTAGCATTGCCACAGGGGAGAAAGTTTCATCATAATCAATCCCTTGAGTTTGAGTGAAACCTTTTGCTACAAGTTTAGCTTTATAAGTATCCAAGTTTCCATGCATGTCTGTTTTCTTCTTGAAAACCCACTTACTTCCAACTATCTTGGACTTAAGAGGTGGTGTAACCAATTCCCAAACTTGGTTATCATACATGGATTGCATCTCAACGTTCATGGCTTCTTGCCATTTGTCAAAATCAGGTTTTGACATCGCATCATGGTATGTGGTTGGTTCATCCGAATCTACCACATAGCATCCATCCATGAAAAATCCATATCTCTCAGGAGGAACACTAATTCTACCAGATCTATGAATGTTTTGTGTATCTTGATCATCCATATGATCATTCTCACATTCTCATGTTGATTGCTAGTATCAACCAATTGTGTATCGTTTTGTGAATCTTAAACCTCTTCAAGTTCCACTGCTCTTCCACTAGTTTCTTCCGAAAGAAACTTAGTTTCCAAGAACTCTGCCTTTCGAGCAATAAACACTTTCTGCTCTATCGGATCATAGAAATAATATCCAATACAATCTCTAGGATATCCAATGAAGACACACTTTGTGGATCGAGCTTCCAGTTTGTTTTGAGTGTATTGCTTAGGATAAGCATCACACCCCCAAACTTTTAAATATGATAATGATGGAACCTTCCATGCCATACTTCGAAAGGTGTCCTTTCCACTTTCTTGGTTGGGGCCATATTTAAAATACGGGCCGCGGAGAGCAACGTGAAACCCCAAAATGATAGAGGCAGTGTGCTTCTAGCCATCATAGATCGAACCATATCCAATAGAGTCTGATTCCTCCTCGCAGACACACCATTATGTTGTGGTGTTCCCGGTGGAGTAAGTTGTGAGATAATCCCATAACTTCTAAGATATTCTTGAAATTCACTACTAAGGTATTCACCTCCTCTATCTGTTCGAAGAATCTTGACCGTTTTGTTGAGTTGATTTCCTACTTCATTCTTGAAGATTTTGAACAATTCAAAAGATTCATGTTTGTGTCTTAACAAGTACATATACCCATATCGACTATAGTCATCGGTAAAGGTAATGAAGTATCTTTCACCGTTCATGGTTGTTGGTTTAAAAGGTCCACATACATCCGAATGTATGATCCCTAATAAATCTTTTGCCCTTTCATTAGTCCCACTAAAAGGGGCCTTTCTCATTTTACCTTGTAAACAAGACTCGCATACATCAAATGAATCATTTTCATTGGTTTTCAAAAGACCATTCTTTTGAAGTTTTTGCATACGATTCTTGTTTATGTGACCAAGGCGACAATGCCAAAGATAGGACTCACTCAAATTAAGTTTGAGCCTCTTGGTGATTGCTTGGTACATAGAGCTATCATATGTGTGTTATTATGAACCAATTCATAAATACCATTACAAGGTATAGCCTTAAAATAAAACACATGATTTAAAGAAACATGAATATCATTGTCAACAAACTTCAAATCAGAATCATATTGTCTTAAACGGGAAACAGAAATAATGTTCCTAGTCAAGCTAGGAGCATAAAATACATTCTTTAAAATGACTTCCAACCCACTTGGAACTTTCAAAATGTAGTCTCCTTGGGCTTCCACGTGAACCTTTGCACCATTGCCCATAAAGAGACTTATTTCCCCTTTTGCATAATGCTCACTTCTTTTGAACCCCTGCAACAAATTGCAAATATGAGTTCTACATCCAGTATCTAATACCCATGTGTTAGAAGAAGTAACATTAAGCTCAACATGTATCATAAACATTGTACCTGAAGTTTGCCCCGCGTCCCTCTTCGATCTCAACGCTTTGAGATAGACCGGACAATTGCGTTTCCAATGGCCTACTTCACCACACTCAAAACACGGGTCATCTTGAGCAACCTTTTGCTTCTTTTCTTTCGGTTTGGGCGGTTCCATTTTTGCTTTACCCTTACCCTTCCTTTGACGAGCCCCTTCCCTTTTGGCAACATTTGCCCTAGGGTCGTGGAGGTGCCTTTCCTACTACCACCTTCATTGATCGTAAGGACCGGTAGAACCTTTCTACCCATGCCTGCCTCGGCCGTTTTGAGCATTGAGTGGAGCTCACCAATGCTCTTATCCCATCCATTCATGTTATAGTTCATAAGGAAGCTATCAAACTTCTTGGATAGGGAGTTGAGGATCAAATCCGTTGCCAACTCATTGGACACACGACAGTTAAGCCTTTCAAGGCGATCAATGTGCTCTTCATCTTGAGAACGTAAGATGATACCGATTGGGTCTCATCCATTCGACATGCATGAAGTGCTCGAACCGTTTCGAAGCGCTCCACCCTTGATTGTTGTTGGAACATTTCCTTCAACTAGGTGATCATGTCATAGGCATTGTGGTTCTCAAAGTCCTTTTGCAAATCAGGAATCATACTCGCCAGCATGAGACATGAGACTTGCACAGAGTCTTCGATGTACTTGACCCATTCGGCAAAGGCCTCAACGTCATTTTCATCAGGTTGATCGGGAATGGGATCGTCTAACACATAGGACTTCTTTTCCTATTTGAGAACAATTCTCAAATTTCGGTACCAATCCATGAAGTTCCCATGGTTTAGACGTTCCTTTTCAAGGATGGTCCTTAGTGACAGGTTATGGACGGTCGGGATTGCGTTGTTGTTGTTAGCCATCTATAATATTACAAAGTTAAATTTTTAGTACTTTTAATATCAATATATTTGATTATTAATACCCTTTTTCTCTCACAGACAATTAATTGTCAAAATTTTAGAATCCAACGTTACATTTAAATATCGGTTAGGTGACCTTTATCCTTTTTTTAATTAACAAGGTAGTCAACGTTTGACAATTGTAACCTATTACAATTTCTAGTGTATGGGATCGGTTAAACATCTTATGTTGTTAGGCATGTTTATCCCATCAACACCCTTTGTACGTCATGCTTCGGTGATCCTAATGCATGATTTCCAAATGAAGTCGTCCTACTTAGACACACGTGTGGATTTGCTAATATTAGTGGTTAGGTGACCTTTATCCCATAAATATGGCAAACCCACCTCAAAACCATAATTTCCTTTTAATGTGGTTAGGTGACCTTTATCCCACATTAAATTCTCAAATGATTCGAGTGTTGTATAATAGGATGGTGTTTGACTTGATATATAAGGGATTTACGTTTCACAAAATTCTAGTTTGGAAACAATTTTCATACCTTGCATTTGTATGCATTCAAATACATGGTAGTTAATTTGAAAACATATTTCAAAATTCCTTTTAATAGCCCATTTAATTATGAATCAATAACCTTTGGTAAAACCCATTTTATTACTTATTGATTTCTAAGGAACCAATTTTATGCGAGTTGTTGATTTCGAGTTGTTAACTATCCAATTCCATAATAAGATAAGAAGAACATAAATCAACCATACATGCATAATAAAACACCACAAGTTCATAACCATAGCCAATGGATTTGGCAACACTTGTTGGCCAAAACAAGTGTCCCAAGAGGGTCAATAATAAAGCATAACATGACACAAGACATTGAGATGGTGTGCTCCCACTTAATCCCGCATCCTAATGCATCAAGTGTCCATTTTGTGTTGTCACCGATTTGCTTTATTTGGGCTCCAACTTCAGCTCCTAGCTTCCTTGGGCCTTCGTGCTTTGGGCTTTGGTTATTGGGCTTAAAACCAATCTTGGGCTATGAGGCCCATTTGGGCCTAAAATGGCCCAAACCAAAAACCAAAGTCTTCTTGAACTTCTTTTACAATATATCCTAATACATTTTTACTAGTAAAATACAACTATCTACTTATTATTACAAACCAACATAAATAATAATAGATTACAAACCCAAATAAATAATATTGCAACCCAATGAATAATCAAACAACATCACAACACAAAACTCATCCAAATACAAGGTATTCGCTAGGTTATGAACATCCATATACACATCCAAATATGTATCTTGGGCAGAACAAGTCTTTCATAATATATTTAACTAGTGACTAGTATAAGTTTGTAATCAAGCCTTTAATTATATAACTTATACACACTCTTATTACTTGATGTTATTTAACCAATTTAAATAACATTACAAGTGATACCCATAAACAAAATATCATTATAAGTTGTTCTATCTCATATACATTTTATTTAAAAAACCCACTTTTATAAATTGGTGTAATTATTTAATTGCATGATCATATCATCAATTAAATATTAATTGGTGTTTGCTAAACTTGTTATTAGTATGACCCGACTTGGATCATAACGTACTAAACACATCAATATTCTATGTGTCTTGGGCATAAAGAATCCAACACAATGATCAACAACTTTAGATATCTTATCTTAAGGAAAACTAGCTGGGAGACCTTTAAGCAGAGCTCAACCAGGAACACAAAAACCTATGAATCTGGTTGATCTAACCTCTAGCTCATGTATTCAAGTGGGTGATGCTACCAAAAAGGGGGAGAAAGTCATCACAGACACAAAACCTGGGAGTTCCTCATAGAGTATGGATATTGAGGACTCGCCATCCTCACTTGCAACTGTCCATACTCAGCAACTTCTCAAGTTCACATTGATGTGGACTCTGTATACTCCTTCATTTAGAGTTTTTTTAAGGAAGGGATTCCAAGGGCAGTGTGATCTCCACCTCAAGAAACTTCCAACTACATCATAGGGTGGATGTATGATACCAACAGAAGAGCCCTCATTCTTCAAATAGTTCAAGGGCAGCAAGAAGTCTTTAACTTTCAAACCTTGAACTACTATAAAGGTTTTGACCTTATCAGCATGGCACTTGTCAACCCAAGCTATTCTAGACAAGCTGACAGGCTGGCTCAAAGCATACAAGACAAAATTACTAAAGAGTTCAACTTAGAAGGAGACAAAGGCAATTAGGTAATACTATTGGTCAACTGGATGTTGAGGCACACCCTAAGATTAGCTTCTAAGGGGAAACCTTGACTAAATGCCCAGTGGTAGAGCCTGAGGTCCCTGTCACATCCACAACTACTTCAGCAATTCATTCCCTCAATAAAGCACCTATTGGTGAAGGTGCATCACAACCTCTCTCTGGCCAGAGCTTGGAAGCTACACCAAGCAATGAAGGCCAAAGCTCTCTCCACCCTGAGTCAAAAAGGTCTGTGAGTGATAAAGGGAAAAAATGTCTTCCGAGGAGATTGAGGAGGAGGGTAGAAAGAGGAAGAGAAAGTTGCAGCATCGGTTTGTGTCACTAAACACTTAGTTTTCTCTCAAACTCACTTAAACAACACTTTGATGAAAGCAAAGTCTTTAAGAGTTGATAACAGTAAAATAAGTAATAATCAAACACAAGAAGTAATTTTCAAGGTACTTGCATATATTGCTTCTCAACTCAAATATTACAAGACTCTTACAAGCATGTCATTATGAGTTACAATGAGAAACTATATATATACTACCTACAACTGGATTTACTTTGATACTAGCTATAATCCTCTAAGTAAAGCAAATACTACAAATCTATAGTTTAAGGTATCTCAAATAAGACTTTATCTGAGATATGGTAGTCGGGACATGTCCATGACTTACCTTTTGTCACCAACTAAAGTTGGTAACATGTACTAACATAAAAAGTGAACAATGAAATAAAGTATGGTCAACTACATGGCTCTTTGAGAAAATGCCATGCAGTATTAGAGGTCTGCAGCAGAGTGTCAGAGACTATACTTATGTCCACTAGTTCATAGTAGTATCTTCCGAAGGTTAAATAGCTTCAGAAGAACAAGTACTTCCGAAGCCACTTATACTTCAGAGAGGCTACTTCTTCTGAGGCATTGAGAACTTCTTCTTTCTTCATAACTTCGGAAGTAGTCTTCTAATTTCTTCTTTTGAGACTTCATCTTCAGAAGTGAATACTTTATCTTCGGAAGTAAATTTTGCCTTCAGAAGTAGAACTTTCACTTTGTCTCCGGAAGAACTCTACTTCCTTTGGAAGTTCCACACTTGGCTTGGAAGCCTTTGTAAGTAGCACCAAAATTTTTCTAAGCGATTTGGTTTTGGTTGCACCAGCCTTCTTCTTGATCCAACAAACTCCCCCTAGGCTGATGCTACCCAAACCTCACTTGTTTCGGTTGCTCAAAACTTTCAGCACCAAGGAGAGTAAATACTTATCGTTTCCTTGTTCTTCCCTGATGTGGTACTGAGAAGTTTGTATAGATCTTTGGTTGACAGGATCTCCGGTCTGTCACCCAGAATGATATGTACCCTTTGTTGTGGCCCTCTGAAAAGAGTTAGTTGATTGGAACTATAATCATATTCCTATCAAACTATAGATTCTAATTCAGGACCTTCCACCATCTGTAGAAAGGCTGTGCCCTAGTGGGAGATCTATCCTTGCCATCCTTTCTTCTTAATCTCATCTCTTCTTCAATCTTAGCTTTTGCTATTAACTCAGCCAGATGAAGAATGCTGAGATGATTCTTGATATGAGCAGCAGTTTCAAAGTTGGAGGGGTTAGAGAATGGATTCTCTGCTAACTCAATAATATAAAATCTGCTGGAGTGTAGAGGAAAGGTGGCATTTAGCCTGTTGACTTCACCATTCTCTCTTTCCACAACAACTTGTGAGTAGCTTCATCGAACCTCCACTGGAGTATATTCTTTCTAGGCACAAGAGACTGACTAGGAATCTAGTCCTCTTTCCTTGTATCTAGTAGAGTCACCATCTTCCTTCTTAGTCTCTTCTCTTCATCATTTTATGATTCTGAGTTGATACCTAGAAGTACTATAGCCTGGTCCAGTGTTCTTCTGGGTAGATCAAGAAATTGATCTCTTGTGAGGGAATGTGAAGATACATCAACATAGGTTAGTTTGATGGAGTCATCCTCACAGGAGATATCGCTCATGGTTGTGCAGTTGATGACCCAGTCTTGATCTTTTTAAACTCTTCTAGAGAGAGACGCGTAGAAGGCTGAGGGGATGGTTGGGAAAGTTTTTGGTTAGGATGTTGTGAGGTGGTTCTGGTAAGAGCTTTGGGTTGAAGGTTTTTGGTGTTTTAGGTGAGGAAGTGGATGAAGGTAAAGGTGTGGGTTCAGGAGTGTAAGGTTCAGTTTTGATGGTGAATGGAGAGGGAGTTGGGTCAAGTTAGGGTTGAGTGGTTGGTGTGAAGGTCATCCCCTGTACCCTTTTATTAGGATCAGTGATCTAAGTTTGATTGATTAGAGAGTATAGCAGCGGAAATTCAAACAATGAATTAAATAATTCACAAGAACACAATTGATATTCAATGTAACAGTAAATGGTTATAGAAAAAGAGTATTTTGAAAAAGAGATATTTTTCGTGGTGGCTCAATGTCACACTTTACAATTAGGTCAACATTCCTTATATAGGATATGTGACGTCTGCTGATGTCACTTGATAGTGACATCTAACAGAATTATTCAAACTACTGAAACTATGCAAACTACTGAGAATGTTCTCAACAACTGATTACATCTCAGAGAATGCCAAGTACAAGAAACATAAAACCACTAAAACTAAGCTACTGAAACTAAATTACAAGTACTGAAAGGAAACCATCACAACTACTGAAGTTGATAACTGCAGCTGTTGTGACAACTACTGATCACTTTGGTGTTCAGTCTTTGTTCTTCAGACTTTGTTCTTCAGACTTTTACTTTCAGACTTTGTCTTCAGCTGATAACTTCAGACTTTGTCTTAATACTTTATTTTCAGACTTTGTCTTCAGTAGTAGTCTTTAGTTCTTGTCTTCAAACTTTGTCTTCAGTACTTTGTGATCAGCTGATGTCTTCAGCTGTTATGATCTTCTTCAGCAGTTGTAATGTCTGTGGGACTTAGAGGTTTTTTAGATCAGGCTCATTGGTTCTTTTGGTCCAACAAACTCCCCCTGAACCAATGCAGCCAAAACCTCTAAACTTATTGATGATCCCACTTATTCTTGGCAGAAACACCCTCTTGATCAGCTTCAGAGGTGATCAGTTAAGCACAGGTCGGGAAAAGGTTTCTAATCTTTTGATTGGCTAAGTATGGAAGGGAACTTTGTTTTGGGGAAACTAACACAGAGTCTTATCCCAACCATGAAACCTAATTCCCATGAATGAGTCTATAAGACTCACTAGCATGGGCCTCAAGGAGAACAACTTGTTCCTCCTTGGTGAGTTCTTCTGCTTCTCCCTCGAAGAAGAACTCTGGGCCATAATACTCAAACAGGTATCTCACTGTCTTTCCATTTTTCAACTCTACAGTTGTTATCTCTCTATAAGCAAATTCATCAGGTGAGAGCCTTCAAGCAACAACTGGAGTTCACTCTTCTGAAGATCTTCAAGTATTTTGTATAAAAACCCCTTCTTGATCATTTTGTTCTCAAGAATAGATTGAGGGGTTGTCTTGGATTTGTGAGCTCTCTTGAATTCTTAATGATTTCCCAGGGTGAGACTACCATGGCCAATGTAATTGCAGCATTCAAGGTCTTCTTCACTAGGCCATGATATCTACTTGGTATATTCTTCTTATGAATTCAAGAACTTACCCATCCGCACTCTTTCTTTTTGATGTGGAAAGGTATGTCTAAGAGTGTACAGCCTCAGTTTCTTTATTTCTTGAATGGATGAGGACTGAGGGAAATCCTTATCAACCATCTTGAGAACTTCTCATCGTGTTGTTTCTGCTGTTCTGCTTCTTCAATCTTTACCTTCACCATCTGCATTTGCAAGTCAGAGTAATCACTTGTTGACTTATGTGCTCAGGTGATTTGAGTTTGAGAATAGCAGAGATTGGCATATCATCATCATCATCCTCTTCTCATCTTCTTCTACCCTCAACACCCTTCTCCTCCTTCTGGGTGCATCACTAGGTAAGGTTTGAGGTGGTTTTTGGGGTAAGGGATTGGTTTTATGGGTTGAGTTGTGGGTGGCTTAGGTTTAGGGATAGATTTGGGAGATTTTAGAGATAAGGGTTGTGTTTGAGTGGGAGTGTGAGAAGACTGACTTAGCATTTTAGTGGTGAGTTTGGCTTTGGAGAGCTTTGCCATTTCAGTTCTCTTCCTGCACCTGTTTCATCCAGTGCTTCAATTATCAACCCCTTATTATAGCCTCCAGCAGACCAGATCTTCTTGGTTATCTAGGATACTGTCTCTGGACCAGGCCTTTGTCTCTATCAATGATCTTCCAAGGTATTTGGCAATGAATTTGATCATTATCTCTAATCTTTCCCTTTCCAACACACTATAACCAGCCCATCTAGTTTGAATCTCTTCTATTTCCAGCCTTCTGATCTCAGTGTCTAGTGTAGCTGTGTCATGACCTTGTCGAAAGAGCTAATATGTAATTTTATCCATGGATCTACTATGAGCTTCATCAGTATCTTTAACAAGATCTTCTAAGGATGTATCTTCATCAGCTTTTGACTTAGCACTTTTCTTTCTTTTATATGTGATCAACTGTTCTAAGATCAGTTCTTTCTCCACCTCCTTCTCTTTTGCAGGTTCTTTGTCATCATCAACTCTTTTTCTTTTCTTTTCTCTCACTGCCTTAGACTTGAAAGTCTCCCCCTTTTTGGTTGCATTGGAATCAGGGGTTTGAAAGGCAGGAAGAGATTTGTGAACAACATCATCAATGAGAGTTTGTAGATTTGAGGATATCCTCTCACAATGGCTTTATGCACTATGTCAGTGATGATGGGAGTGATGAGAGGTAAGGAGTTTTGAAAGATAGCAACCATCTACTCAGAGGGGTTCTGTCCCTGAGAGGGGATGCCAAAGTAGTGTTGGTGGCTCAGTTATGTGTATTGGCTCAGTGTTTGGGGAACCTTCAATTGAAGGTGCCATCTGTGGGGTTTGTGAGGTAGATGGACTTTGATCCTGAGACATTTTGGCTAAAAACTCTTTGAGTCTGCTCAGCTCAGTCTCAAGGATGGTATTATGGGCTAATACATCATAGAAAAAGCCCAGGTCATCACCAGTTTGTGCTGAATCACCTGACCTCCTGATGGAATCAGGATGTACATGCTCTGAGTGTAGATCAGTAAAGCATATGCCCCTTGTCTTGGTACTGGGGACTTCCTGCCTTAGGACTATGTCCTTCATTGGCAGTTGCCTCTGGTAAGGTCTTATGGATGTTACCAACTTCATCCTGATCATTTGCTGAATCAGTAAAAGTGGCAGCCTTACCAGATGTTCTAGTCTCCGTTTCTACACTTGGAGAGTGAACATTGTAACCCCTGTGCTGTGGGTTATCAGAAGCATTTTGGTCCTCCCCCTCAATAGTTGAGGTATTCCTAGTGATAAGTGGTTTCTGGGGAGGGGGTGAGGAATGCAACTGACTCAACACTTTAGCAACAATCAGTGTTGGGCTTTGAGGGGCGGTTGCATGTGGAGATTGGTCTGAAGCAGAATGCACCCGGGGAGAGAGGTGCTCTTCAATGGTAACCCTCTCAATTGAGAGAGGCTCCAGAAATGTGGGATCCCCATTGTGGTTGCAACAGGATCCTGTTGATAGGATACCTGTGCGGCTTCAGCAGGATGAGTCGTGGACATAACTGGGGGTTATAACCAGTATGTATTTCCTGTGTTTGTGTACAGGGGCATCCTCAGGGGACTCATCTCCCTGAGTAGCCTTTTTGGGCTTTTTGGGTTTGGGTTTGGTGGGGACTTTGGATCTGGAAGTGGAGGCTGTGGGTTCCCTCTGCTTGGGTTTAGCATCCGGGCAGCCCCTTAAGAGTAGGGTATGAGTTATGTCGGGAGTATACTGTTGGACCAAAAGAACCAATGAGCCAAGATCAGAAAACCTCTAGTCCCACATGGTATCACACAACTGCTGAAAGCCTCATCAGTAGTTTGACAAGTGCTGAAGACTTCAACAGCTGAAGATCAAATGCTGAAGACCTCAACAGCTGAAGAACTAAAGTGCTGAAGTACAACAGCTGAAGAACACAAGTGCTGAAGCTGAAAGACCAAAGTACTGAAGTACAACAGCTGAAGAGTTTACAAGTACTGAAGATCAACAACTGATGTACAAGTCGGAAGACAAAGACTGAAGACATCAGCTGATGGTATCTACTGAAGTCATCAGCTAATGAAACACCTGAAGGTCAAAGTCTGAAGATCAAGTACTGAAGCCTCAGTAGTTTGTCACAACTGCTGAAGAGTACTTCTTCAGTAGTTGTGATATCAGTAGTTTTTATTTTTTATGTTTCAGTAGTTTTGTAAAACGACTGAAGAGCTTGTTCTTCAGTCGTTGTAGTTTCAGTAGTTTTATATTTTGTACTTAACACTCTGATATGTTCTCAGTAGTTGTGAACATTTCAGTAGTTTGTTAAGAGTTAGTTATTTTTGTATTAGATCTGCCAGTTGTCACTTTCCGTGATAACAGCAGTGATTGTTGCACTCTATATAAGGAGTGACAACCTATTGTAATACGTGGGATGAATGAATGGAATGAATGAATGATTTGATTGGAAATATTCTACATCTATAAACATTCCTTGAAATCAGAAATATATATTCTCTCCCTATAACCGGATGCGCTCTTAATGCATACATGTATCGATTGCTTGCTATAATCTGTCTAATTCCTGTTTGTATTCCGCTGCTTTAAATCCTAATACATCAAACTTGTGATCACTGATCCTGTCATATACCTCAGCTAAAACAGCTGGAGCAGGGACTCCAAGACCAACAAGTCCATCAGATTGTAATTGATTCAAAATTATGGCCATCAGAAACCTGGGATAAAGTATCCATCTATTTGCTACAGGTTTCTGAGCCAGATCCTTTAGTTCCATGAACACTATCTCAGAAAAATTTAGATTTTGGCGTTCAAGGATAGAGAACAATACCTATTGCCATTGGGAAGACATCTGATCCCAAGAAGATGTATTTGATGCAAGGCAGACATTCACCATATGAAAGATAAGACGTTCAGCATCATGGAAGTGCTTTTTAAGTATGGTTGTAGCACTTAGGTCGCCTTCGTACCCGTTATGGATAAAAGACATATCAGTGGTGCCTTTCGGGTATTCCTTAGGATAGGTGCCATCATGCAAATTTAGGGTTTTGCAAATGATGTCGGGGCTGATGAGCACCTATTTTTGGTTCACCAACAACTGCAGAGTGATTTGTCTATCATTCTCACCAGTTATTATAGAGACGTTGGTCTAGAACTGGGATAAGGAGTTAGGATATATGGTAGGATTCAGAAGAAAGGCTGTTCTGTATGGTGAATCCACCATAAGATCGATGGCAGTGTCAAACTTGTTCCAGAAGGCCGATTTCGAAAGGTAGGCAACACAGTTGTGTCGGGGTTTGAGTTTCATGGTCGCCATTGTTGAGCGAGAAAGGTTTGAAAACGGCTAATGAAACATTTGTCTATAAGTGTAGGTATTATAGGTTAAGAAAATGCTGAAAAGAAAACGACTGTAAGTGTTGTGTTGGCATCAGTTGTTATGAAAACAACTGAAGACTTGGTTTTAGTCATCAGTAGTTGTGAAACTACTAAAAACCTTGTTTTGTCTTCAGCTATTGTAAACAACTGAGGACTTGGTATTAGTCATCAGTAGTTGTGAAACTACTGAAGACATGGTTTTGTCATCAGCTGTTTAGAGTGAAACAACAGTTTGTGGAAACGACTGAAGTGAAAATTCTCATCAGTAGTTTTCGTCAATTCTTAGCTTTTTAGCTGTTTCATACTGTCCTCAACATTTACTCATCAGACTTTTTAGCTGATTTTAGTTGTTTCATAGGACACCAGTACTTATCTGTTTTTTACTGACATCAGGAGTTATAACTACATCAGTAGTTGTAACTGCATCAGTTTCGTTTAACAGAATTAGTACATATTTGTGACATGTTTCTAATGATCATCAGTACTTGTTTACTGAGATCATCAGTAGTTATCACTTATTCTAGCTGCAGCATACCAAGCCTTAACACAAGGTTTTGGAAAGTTGAACTATCCAGAGGCTTAGTAAATATATCTGCAAGCTCATCAGCACTAGGCATAAACTTTGGATCAGTCAGACCTTTTTCAAAACAATCCCTAATAAAATGGTGTTTGATCTCTATATGTTTGGTCCTAGAGTGCTGGACTGGATTCTTGACAATACACAGAGCTCAAGCACTATCCATTAATAATGGAGTCTTAGTCTCTATAATGCCATAATCAAATAATCGGTTTTGAAGCCAGAGTACCTGAGATGTACAACTTGCAGCAGCAATGTACTCTGCTTCAGCAGTGGATGTAGCAACAGATGTTTGTTTCTTACTCTGCCAAAAAATCAAAGAGTTGCCTAGGAGTTGACATCCACCAGAAGTTGACTTTCTGGTTAACTTACACCCTGCATAGTCACTATCAGAAAAAACAACTAATTTGCATGAGTGTCTAGTGGAATACTGTTAAGATTAGTGATCTACGTTTGATTGTTTAGAGAGTATAGCAGCGGAATTCTAACAATGAATTAGCCAATTCACAAGAACGAAAAGATATTCAATGAAGAACAAAAACGGTTATAGATAGAGAGAATTCTGCAGATATATTTCATTCAATATTCGCTTTCGTGGTAACGGAATGTCACACTTACAATTAGGTCGACACCTCTTATATAAGGGATGTGACGTCTGCTGATGTCACTTGATAGTGACATCTAACAGAATTATTCCAACTGAAACACAACTACTGAAGATGTCAAAACAGCTGACATCTTCTTACAGAAATACTAAGTGTTATCAGTGTTGGACCAAAAGAACCAATGAGCCAAGATCAGAAAACCTCTAAGTCCCACACGGTATCACAACAACTGCTGAAAGCCTCATCAGTAGTTTGACGAGTGCTGAAGACTTCAACAACTGATGTACAAAGTCTGAAGACAAAGACTGAAGACATCAGCTGATGATATCTACTGAAGTCATCAGCTGATGAAACGCCTGAAGGTCAAAGTCTGAAGATCAAGTACTGAAGCCTCAGTAGTTTGTCACAACTGCTGAAGAGTACTTCTTCAGTAGTTGTGATATCAGTTGTTTTATTTTCTTTGTTTCAGTAGTTTGTAAAACGACTGAAGAGCTTGTTCTTCAGTCGTTGTAGTTTCAGTAGTTTTATTTTTTGTACTTAACTGGCTGATATGTTCTCAGTAGTTGTGAACATTTCAGTAGTTGTTAGAGAATTAGTTATTTCTGTATTGGATCTGCCAGTTGTCACTTTCCGTGATAACAGCATGACTGTTGCACTCTATATAAGGAGTGACAACCTATTGTAATGAGATAGTGATATGAGCAATTGAATGAATGATTGATTGATTCGATTAGAAATATTCTACATCTATAAACATTCCTAGAAATCAGAAATTCATATTCTCTCCCTATAACCGTATGCGATCTTAACGCTTACAATATCGATTGCTTGCTACAATTTGTCTAATTCGTGTTTGTATTCCGCTGCTTTATATTCTGATACGTCAAACTGTGATCAGATCCTGTCAAATGGTATCAGCAGGTTAATCATTGATCGATCTAATAATTGATCATTGAAACTGCTATTCAAGATCCAAGTTTGATTGAATTAGCTTTTGTTTTTGCAAGAAACGGTTGAGATTGAATTTTTCTGTATTTCTCTGCTCATTCATCCTGAGATCTTTTCTTGGTTCTCATTGAGTTTGTTGTGGTTTGTCTAAAACTTCTTTTTAAACTTGAACTAAACTGTTTTTTTTTAACTGAAAATGACCACTCCCTCCAATGATCGTCACAATACTGGTTCCTCAACCAAGCCTCCTATGCTGGTTAGGAATGATAAACATATGGCAAAGACGTATGCTCCATCACCTGTCTTTAACAGCGCAGGGTGTTGGACATCTGTGGTACATGGTCCACACAAGCCTATGGTGATAACCCGGAAACCAATCAAATGGTTCCGAAGAGGAGGGAGCAATACTCAATGAGGATAAAAAGTTGCTTGAGATTGATGCAAAAGCCCATGGATTCTGGCCATGGCTTTGCCCAATGAAATCTATTCTGGGCTAATGCATCATGAAACTGCCCATGACCTCTGGATTGCTTGAAAGAACAATTTGGAGGAACAGATGAGGTCTTGGCAAATAATAGAGAAATTCTTGCCCAACAATATGAGACATTCTCTCATAGAAGGGTTGACACTGACTCAACATATGAACGGTTTTCTTGTTTGATCTCTGAACTAAAAATGGTCAAACTTGAATACACCAATATTCAGATGAATAACAGATTTCTCAGATCACTGCCTGAGAGATGGGACACATATACTATTGTCCTACGCTCCAGTGCAAGTTTGGACAAACTATCTCTCACCCAACTCCATGGTAAATTGCTCACGTTTGAGAGAGAGATAGAACAGAAGAGAAAGCTGTCTTCATCTGAAACCTCACTGAAGACTTATACAAGGCAACACTGCCTTGGTGGGTCATGAGTCAGAATATGCTGCATCTGAATGCCAGTATGGATGATCATATTAATTTCTCTTCGAGCACTTCTAATTCTGCATTTGTAAGTGTTGATGGTCATTTACTGGAGGTAATAATGACAATTTATGTTTCATTATGGATGATCTCAAGGGGATTGCTGATGATGACTTAGAAGAGATGGACATTTTGAGCCAAATGGCCTTGATAAATATCAGATCTCAGAAGTTCTACAAAAGAACTGGAAGAAAATTCCCAGGACTCTCTGGCAAACCAAAGTTGGTTTTGACAAGAGCAAGTTGAGGTGTCACAAATGCCAACGGCTTGGACACTTTGCAAGAGAGTGTAGATCAACTGGTTCAAACTCTACTGCACCCTTTGTGACTTTTCCTGGCAACAGTCAACAAAACAGAGGGCAACATCCTGTCACATCTAGTCATCATCCTCAACAACAATCTCCGGCATATTTTGTTCCTCAGGGTCAAATGCCTATCAGTACCCTTGTTATTACATGCCACAGTCAAGTCAAGTTCAAGTTCCTATGACACCACAACCTCATGCATTACCAGACCTCAGCCTTCCCTATCTCATCAACAACCTTCATCTCAACAACACAGCTTCTTCACCCCAGAAGTTGTTGACTGGAGCAGTTTACAGATGACTTTCTGGTCATGATCACTGTTCTCAGGTGCTGGTCAACATGGTGGTGACAGTCCCTTTGGGAATCTAGCTCTTATGCTTTGGAGTCTGCTGATACTTCATCCTCCAATGCCTCTACACCACAGGTATCACAGGTATCCTCTGAGGCAAAAGCCAAATTATGTTCTGAACAATGCATAGCAGCATTTGCTTCCATTAGAGAAGCAAATGTAGCTTTAATTAATAAGACATTGAGCTAGAACAAGTAATTTCCAAAAACAAAGCTGAGTTTGAGTTTGTGCTCAAAGATAAAATGATGAGGTTTATAAACTGAATTGCAAAATAATTGATGATAAGGCTAGAGAAGATGTACTTTTAGAGAAGTACAAAGATCTCAAGAAACCCTTGCAGTTACCCAGGTCGAGTGTGATAGATGGTACAATCATGCAAAGGTTTTGAAATGCTTCTTAGTAAGCAATCTGCTTCAAATGTGAGTTTGGAATTGGTTACAATCACACTGCTCCACCTACAGATTTTACCCCAAGAGCAGAGGTAGAATCTGATGTGAGAGTGATAACCAATCCATCAAGTCATGTGATCTACCTTCTGATACACACAATCAGAAGTAGCAGTCAGTATCAAGTCCTCTTTGAACCTATCAGCTGATGTTGATGGTGCAAATGCTGACATTCACATGATCAATAAGTTGATCAACTCAGGAGTCAATCCTGAAGGTCCTGAAAGGACTGGAGAGCAGATTCAACTCCTGAAGTTCAAACTTCAACTGTCAGTACTGAAGAGAAGAAAACTGGCAGTAGAAAGAGTTTGAAGACTACTAAAGATGCTGTTAAGAAAGCAACCAATGCTTCCAAAGCATTGAAGAACAAGTCTTCTGCTGCTTCACCATCTTTAGTTGATGATCAACCTAAGATGAAGAAGAAACCATGTGAAGTATGTGTTTTGTTCAATCATCTTACAGATGATTGTTGGTACAAAAGAGGTTCCAAACTCAAACAAAAGGAAGAATTAATGAAAAAGGGTAAAAATGAAAACTGAGTTTGAGACCACATTTGTATCAGCAACATCAAATCCTGTAACCCTTAAGTCCTTAAAGCATCCAAAAGGAAGGAGTTAAACAGGTGACAGCTGAGGGTGCTCAAAGAAGAAGGTGCAACATAGGACCTTATCTAACTCCACTAGCAATGTGTCTGATGAGCTGAAAGCTTTATCACAAAATCAGACACAGCTGGTGATGATGGTACAACATCTGTTGGGTAGAGTTAACCAACTAGATTCTCCTATGTTGAAACCACAGAAAGGAGGTCTAAGCCAAAGGACTCCTCTTCTGCACCCTTCTTCCTCTCAGGCTGTTGTTACAAATAAACATGCTAGTTTACCATCTATTGATGAGACCAGGCCCAAACCAAAAAGGTTTGGGTCTCTAAAACTAACTGATTGTTTATTATTGCAGGTTTCTTCAACATGCCAAAATAGCATCTGGTATGTAGACAGTGTGGGATCCATGCACTGACTGGGAACATCTCTCTTCTTCATGACTACTCTCAAGGAAAGAAGGGATTTGTTTTCTTTTGGCAATGATGCTAAGGGTTACATCATCGGTAAGGGCTTTGTCTCCAATGGAGAAATCAAATTTGATGATGTTAATCATGTGGAAAATCTCAAGTACAACCTCTTGAGTGTCAGTCAAATGTGTGATAAAGGCCATGTTGCCCTTTTCACAAGTCAAAACTGTAGGATCTGTCATCCAGAGTTTTGCCCTTGATTGACAAGGGTGTTGGATGATTACACTCTCCTGAAAGCCAACAGGACAGGAAGAGTGTATGCCTTAGATCTCTCTAAGAAATAGATCTCAAAGGCAATCCTTGCCTATTTCCAAAGCCTCTTTTCAAGAATCTAAACTATGGCACAGGAGGCTTGGTCATGTTATCTCAAAAACATGAATCAGCTTAGCCACAATAGTTTAGTCAGAGGCTTACCAATAAAGGAGTTCCACTGTGATGAAACTTGCACTGCTTGTTTAAAAGAAAACAGCACAGGTCTCATTTCCTCCTATTGAATGTCCAAGTCCACGCCTGCTTGCAATTACTGCATATGGATCTATTTGGTCCTGTGAGAGTAATGAGCATGGCAAAGAAGAAATACTGTCTGGTAATTATGGATGATTACTCCAATTTGTATGGACTTTCTTTCTACACTCAAAGATGAGGCTGCTCAGAAGATTATCCACTTTGTGCTGTACATTGAGCAGTATTCCCTTCCAGTCAAGTGTATTAGGAGATAATGGAACTGAGTTCAGAAATCATACACTTGATGACTTCTATCTCTCAAAGAATCAAAAGGCAGTTCAGCATTCCAAGGACTCCGAACAAATGGAGTAGTGGAGAGAAAGAACAGACCCTCATTGAAGCTGCAAGGTCCATGCTGGCTGACTCAGGTTGTGCCATTGACCTTTTGGGCCGAAGCTGTCAACACAGCTTGTTATGTGCAAATAGAGTTTTAGTAAATCAGAGTGTGATGAAGAAGACTCCATATGAAGTTCTCCATCATTTGGCTCCACTGATTTCATTTTTCAAAGCATTTGGGTGTCCCTGTTTTATTCTCAACACAAAATCAACTCCACAATTTGATCCTAAGGTGGATGCAGATACTTTGTTGGTATTCATCTACTTGCAAGGCATACAGAGTCTTCACTGCAGAACAAAGATTGTTGAAGAAACTCTACATGTTAATTTTAATGAATCTCCAAAGGACAAGATTCCCACAAAGTCCTGTGGAGTTATTTGATCTGGACATACTGCAATATGTTCCTTATCAAACTCCTGCTGTTGCTCCTGTCACACAGTTCATCACCTGGTGGTACTCTGATGATGATGATGATTGCAGTACTCACCTCTTCAGGTTTAGTGATCAGCTGCCTGATTCAACTAGACCTGATGTTCCTGTACGCCAGTAGCACCATCCACAACAAATGCTGATGAGATTTCTTCGAATTCACTTCCTTTGAATTACCATCCACTGATTGGTTTTCAAGGAATGATTCACCATCACCATCTGTTGCTGCTGAACCGCTACAAACACTTGCACAATCTCATTGTGTATCAAGATCTGAAGAACCCCCATGTCTCAAATCATTGGTGATATCACTGCTGGTGTATCAACAAGAAGTCAATTGTCAAATTTCTGCTTCTATGCTCTCTTCATCAGTCAGCAAGAGCAAAGAATTATCACATTGCTTTAAAAGGACAATGGATGGGTTGATGCCATGCAGCTTGAGCTTCTTCAGTTCAAGAAACAGCAAGTGTGGGAACTGGTTCCTCTACCTCCAGGTAAGTGTGCAATAGGCACTAAATGGGTGTTTAGGAACAAACTGATGAAAATGGGCTTATTGTTAAGAACAAGGCCAGACTGGTTTGTTCAGGGTTTGCACACGAACAGAAGGAATGATTATGATGAAACCTTTGCCCCTGTAGCCAGACTGGAAGCAATTCGATTGTTTTTAGCTTATGCTGCTCATCAAAACTTAAAGTCTTTCAAATGGATGTCAAAAGTGATTTTTGTATGGAAAAGTTAAAGAAGAGGTTTATGTATGTCAACCTCCAGCTTTGAGGACAACAAACATCCTAATTGGTGTATAAGCTTGATAAAGCTCTTTATGGGTTAAAACAAGCTCCCAGAGCCTGGTATGAGACATTATCAAACTTTCTTCGGAAAACAATTTCACTAGAGGCTCCATAGACAAACTTTATTTATTAAGAAAGCTTGGCAGCATAATCTACTTGTTCAAATTTAATGTAGATGATATTATTTTTCATCCTCTGATCCAAAGTTGTGTGATGCCTTTACAAAGTTGATGCAACAGAAGTTTGAAATGAGTGCCATGGGAGAATTACAGTTCTTTCTGGGGTTGCAAATCAAACAAAGGCTGATGGAATTTTTATTCATCAATCCAAATATACAAAAGATCTTTGCAAAAGTTTGATTTACAACACTGTAAGCCTGTTCTACTCCCATGAGCAGCACCACACACTGGACTCAGATCAGAAAGTAAAGTGGTTGATGAAACACTTTACAGATGTATGATTGGTCCTTGATGTATTTAACAGCTTCTAGACCAGATATTATGTTTGCTACATGTGTTTGTGCTAGATTTCAGGCTGCACCTAAAGAGTCTCATCTGATTGCATCAAGAGGATCTTTAGATATCTGCAAGGCACTCCATCTCTAGGTTTATGGTACTCTACCAGACATTCTGGTAAATTAGTTGCTTTTTCTGACAGTGACTATGCAGGGTGTAAGTTGACCAGGAAATCAACTTCTGGTGGATGTCAATTCCTAGCAACTGCTTAATTTCTTGGCAGAGCAAGAACAGACCTCAGTTGCTACATCCACTGCGAAGCAGAGTACATTGCTGCTGCAAGCTGTACATCTCAGGTACTCTGGCTTCAAACCAACTTTTGGATTATGGCATTACAGAGACTAAGACTCCATTGTTAATGGATAGTGCTTCAGCTCTTTGCATTGTCAAAATCCAGTCCAGCACTCTAGGACCAAACATATAGAGATCAGACATCATTTTATAAGAGATTGTTTTGAAAAGGTTCTGATTGATCCTAGTTTGTGCCCAGTGCTGATGAGCTTGCAGACATTTTACTAAGCCTTTGGATAGTTCAACTTTCCACAACCTTGTGTTAGGCTTGGTATGCTGCAGCTAGAATAGGTGACAACTACTGATGATCTCAGTAATTCATATTGATGATCATGAGTGCCTGTCACATATAAGTACTGATGAGCTCTTTTAACCTCAGTACTTTTTATAACTACTGAAGGCTAAAAGTTCTCACAATACTGAAGTACTTCATCTGCTCTAAACTACTGAAGTAGTTACAACTACTGATGCAGTCATAACTACTGCAATCATAAAAACAGATATACTGATGTCCTATGAAACAACTGAAATCACCATAAAGACTGATGAATGTGTTGAGGACAGTTTGAACAGCTGAAAAGCTAAGAATTGACGAAAACAGCTGAAGAGAACTTTCTCCTCAGTCGTTTGTACCACTGCTGTTTCATTTAAACAACTGAAGCAAACCACGTCTTCAGCAGTTTTATAACTACTGATGACCATACCAAGTCTTCAGTTGTTTACAACAGCTGATGACAAAACCACTGTCTTCAGTAGTTTCATAACTACTGCTGACAAACACCATGTCCTCAGTTTTTTCAATCACCTGAAGTCAAAACCAACGGTATCAGTAGTTTTCTAAACTACTGATGCCTAACACCGCGACTTCAGCTGTTTCAACGTCTGAAAGATAATACCATGTCAACGGTCGTTTAAAACTACTGATGACTAACACCACATCCTTCAGTCGTTTCCTCACCCGTACCCTATAAATACCTTAACCTGAGCCTCCATGCTTTATCTTCTTCAAACCTAACGTTCCTCTCCAAAAATTTCCATGGCGTCTATGCAAATTAACCGCGACACAACGTGTTGCCTACCTCACAAAATCGCCGATCTGGACTAAGTTCGATACTGCTATCGATCTTATGGTTCATCCCAATACAACAAGGCATTCCTTCTGAACCCCTTTTACATACCGAATCCTTGAACCAATTTTTGGATGAACGTTAATGTCACTACTAAGGAGAGCAACACACAATCCTCCGGTCGGTAGTCAACCACAAAGAAGTAGTGATTACTCCTGCAACAATCCGTAAAATTCTTCAACTGAGTGATGCTACTTCTCCTGCTGGATATCCGAAGGGCACCATAGATCTATCATTTGCTCAGCCTGGATATCAAGGTGATCTCACTGCCACCACCATCATGAAGAAACACTTTAATGACGCTGAGCGCCTGATCTTTCACATGGTCAATGTATGTTTGGCCCCTA